>JAHLJT010002406.1:195897760-195955649 GCA_031308135.1 Acheta domesticus
TGAAAATTAATTTTATTTAGGGCGAACTTTCTTTGATTTATGATTAGAAAGGCACATCATGTTGACAGTAGCACCATTAAAATATTGTTTCTCTGTAAACTACGGCAATTCATGATACTGGAAAACATAATGAAACAGCAAAATCAGTAGAATAAAACGAGAAAAATATTAAAAATACTGTTTTCTAAGGAGTATCAATATAAGTACTTTTTTTATTGACTATTGACATTTTTATTTACTTCTAAGCATCAAAATCATTTTTTTGAATTATTTGGAACTTTACATCACCATTGAAAAATGCATCTTTTAACTATTTTGATCGTTATATTTTATGTCGACTATTAAAGACAAGATTTACAGGGTATGTTTATTTACAGGGCAGAACACATCATATATATTATTAGTGTAAGGCAGTTTCGATTTAGAACTACTACGGATAAATTACGCGACCGATTTCGCTCGGGAAGCATTTTTCTTGAAGCTCTTTTTTCATTGTGTCGGCCCTGGGAATAACTTTTTAAATTCTTTTATTATAACAATAAATATTTGCAATAAAATGAGCAGACGGGCAATAAGTGCGATTCGATGGTGATCACTGATTCTATTCAGAATCGATTCTTGAATCGATGGGAACAGCGGCATGAGAAAGCATGGCCGGCCCGGCCAGAGAGCAGCGTTACGCGGCGTGAAGCAAATATGACGTTGCACATTGGGACGAAAACTTATTGTACCGTGGCAGCATGCTTCAATACTTCGTAAATTCAAAGTATGTACGGATGAATTCACTTAGAATTTCATGTTTTGTATTACCAGTTTCACATTATATTTAACCATTTACTATTTCATGTTTTAAAAACATTGCAGTTGCTGAATATTTTTCAGCAGCTTGCAAAAGCCACGAAAAATCTATTCGAGCGTGGCAATGAGCTTTGAAATTTGTGAATCCAAAATAGGTAGGAAAGGTATGTATTAATACAATTGGGATTTTATGTGTTATGGGTTTTATGTGTTACGTTTGCGCCTAACCAAACCTAACATAACCTAATTTCTTCAGTTGTATTTGTACAAGTAAATTTGTTTCAACTACGAAACCAAACTAATGTAAATAATTTATTCAAAGGAGTAACTGTGTTTCATTCCTTTTTTATAAAGATAAAAAGTAACTTACTATATCCATAAATGTGCTTTTTGCACTATTTCCCCCCTTGATTTATTCTGTTGATTATGTGCATTTATTGCAATATTTTTTTCTTGATTGATTGGTTTTATTGATCTTTATTACATTAACATATTCAGCTGTTGTCCATGTGAATTGGTTTCATCTACCAAACTTAACTAAAACATGTCTGTGCTGCAATAACGTTATATCCAGTAGTCTTACTATATAACTGAATTGTTATGATGTGTAATTTGTAGATAGATTGGCATGTATTTGTATACTGATATTGATGAATAATTTTCAGCAAGCAAAGCTAGGCCACTGACAAATTGTTTGTGTGGGAGTGCAGTATAACTTTTTTCAGCATTACATTTTTAAAGAAAAGAAAAATAGTAATTTACTTTACCCATAAGTGTATTTCTTTTAATATTTTCTCTGATCAATACTGAAAATTACTAATAAATTAAAAAATATCACAATGCTGTAATATTGTTAGTGCTAATAATTTGTTAATATACAACTGGATTATTATGGTTGATCATTTGTAGATATATTCTATCTACAATGTAGTATCATTTGTAGAATTTGTATATTGATGTTGATGAATTATTTTTCAGCGACTTGCAAGGTCACTGACTAATTATTTATGTGTGGCTGTTTGTGGAGCTTTGAAATTTGGAAGTTCAAAAGTACGCGTTAATTAATGAATGAAATGATATAAAATTGTGTGTTATGATACAGTATATCATCATTGCTACAGTAACCTTTGACACAAGTTTATTGTTAGGACATAACTGAGTTGATATGATTTGTAATTTGTAGCTACAATGGCATGTAAGAGGCGTTTGACTTTGAAAAGCTAACGTAAAAAAAGGAAGAAAGATCAAAACAACAGAAACAGTCCTCCACGCCAAGTTAATGTTGTCAGATGATCAGGGGAAGCAGATGTAGCAGTCTACAAATTAGTATACATAGTACAGCCAAACCGTAGTGTGAACAGGAAGGGTATGATGCACCAAACATAGAACATGATGCACCAAAACGATAAAGATGTTCAGAAAGTTTATTTTGAAGAAATGTCTGTATTTTTTGAGTGCTTTAACTAGAGACATTTTGCCTCCGAAAAAGCACAAGGCGGGTTTATTAAGCCAAGCAAAATCTGATATTGTTTCCCCTATTGAGGTTCCTGAACTCCTAGGCAAATTAATTACAAAAAATGATGAAAGATCAAAACATTACTTGAGTAATATTAGAAGTTATTTGTACTAATGTCCTAGCATTTGTCTCTGTGCAAGCAAATCTTTTAACATTTAAAAACCATAGGCCGTACTGTTACGCATTCAAGGGCATATATACCATTCAGTGATAACTGTACATCTCAATAATGTCAATCCTTTAAAGTATGCAAATCTCTCTTTATTCGAGACTCGGACAATTCTTTACAGTTCAGAATAAATCAAGTTAGTAATAACGAATGCGAAGCAGATTTAATATTATTGATGCACAGGCTTCTCAATGTCAATCCGTATACCCAATTGTTTCAACATAAAGTTGATGTGAAACAAACCTATTCTCATTCTGTTCCTATTTACCATCTCATTTTTTCTGCGGAATACTTTTGATAAAAGACATTACGATCTATCAACAACTGTAGAAATTGCTTCTGTATTTCTAAGTGACGATAGAGGTCCCTCCAACAATATTTCTTTCACAATTCATTCTGAAGTATTTGGTCATCGAATAAAAATAATATCTGCTCTCGACTCCGATACTGAACCCATTTCTTATCCATTACTTTTTGTACATAGAGAATCATTGCGGAAGCTTTGAATGAGTCTTGATTCTGTCCATACAACTTTGGTTTGTAATGTTGTTACTCAGTTGCAGTACTATTCTTATCGCTTAGCAATAAGAGGTGGTTTCAGCCCTTTGCCCAGTTTTGGAAGACTGTTCCAACAATATGTTGTAGATTCTTACATCAAAATTTTATCAAAAACAAAATAAACAAAATATTTAGCATCCCTTATAACCTTTAGATGCAAAATAATTCTGTATGGTGTTGGATTCCATTATATTCTTAAGTGTTCTCCGAAAATAATAAATATGATGTGTAGAACAGTAATTGTGAATAGTTAAATAATTGAGTAATGTTGAGTAATGTTTATTTAATATCTTGCATCTTCATGCATTTTGAGGAATATTAGTTAACATTTCACTTATAATACCAACATAGGCTCTTGCTTCTCTACAGGAAACAAACATTTTTCCAGCTTGAAATTGAGTTGTTTCTGTGCCATTTCAGATAATCTCTCTTAATATTAATACCATGCATACATACATTACAATAAAGAGGGAATGATTTAAACAGATTACAATATCGCGCATGGAACTACAAAATGTATCCCCCCTAAGAACTACATTGTACATTGCAGAGCTAAAAAAGTGTATGACCTGCAATTGTCTCAAGTTAGATTTAATTTTATAAAATTAAGAGGAAAAATATTGTTTTGGGAATACTATATTTTAGAGGATAGACGGTCCTGAGAGCTTAGACATTGGATGTGTTATTGTATCAATATAAATTTCAATACTTGCGTTGGTTACATTTTCCACTTTGATGTGCAACGTATCATGTACCGGTAAACTGAAATTGAAGTTTTATAATACATTTATTCATGTTTTAAACTGAATGGATTTAAAAAGTGGTTTCACATGGATTTTATTCATAATTGCATAAGTTACGTTTTAACAATGATTACAATCACTTTAATGTAGTGGAAAAATAATAATGATTCACGTTCATTCATCACCATATATGTATGGTATATCGTAACAAATTCTTTACACGTAAAATTTTAATCACTCAAATAAATATAACTCACGTAAAATTTAATCACTCACGGAAAATTTAATCACTCATATATCTAATATATCAAGAAATTGTTTAAAAACCATATGATAAATGTACTGTCATTGAATTGCAAAGTCATTTTTTAAATTTTGTAAACCTTTCAATCCTTCATCTGAAAAACCTGCTTACTTTTGCAAGTTTCTTTTCTCTACCTGATCGCTTACGGAATGGAGAAAAAAGGAAACCGCTCATTTAATGAGGCGGGTATACCTCTAGTAAACATTATTATTTAGTAAGAAACACATGACTGTCTGCTCTACAGAGTGATTCAAAATTACCTTCGAGCCCACGAGTTTGCGCTTCTGTTAGCCACGATGATACCAATTCTGTAAAAAGAAATTGTTCACTTTAATTTGCAGAAATTTATTACTTTGAAATAGGGAAAGTTTCCCAACTCAACGTACATCTGACGACTCCTGGTCGTGTGTTTCGAAAATTTTGCCACCATGGAATGGGCCATTTTTCTTCGTTGGCGAGAATTCGTTGACGCTTACAATTTCTGTGCAGGATATCATATACGATTCTTCAAATCGTGCCGCAGCTGCCACTCAGATGTTATAAGTCAATTTTGAGACAGACGAAAACGTGTACGTAATAACTTAAACAATATTTATTAACCAAGTTGTTGAACAAGATCAAAACACATTATTCTTTCCGTCAAGAATTCCGAATACTGTCACTTCACGGGTCTCTTATGTGAAGCGGGGCATCAAATGGGCAGCATGTGCTGGTCATTTGTACGGCGAGCACATTTCCTGACGGTTCTGATCTAAGAACATCAGCCGAAAGCATCGCCGGGGCCAACGTGGCCGCCACTTGGTCAATTGGCTTCGTCGTGTAGATTTTCATGGGAAGTTCAAAGAGAGGTTTAATTCCGTCCTTCATTATGAGTAAAGCAAAGGACTTCACTCTGGTGCGACTCTGGGAAAGCAGGTAGCCTCAATCTGTGGGGATGGACATTGTTATTAATCCCGTGCCATTGCTTTCGGGCGAAGACCTCGCTAAAGACAGGGAGAGAAAGCTTAACCATCAGACCAACCACGTATCTTAGAAGCTGCTTGGCTGTCAGAGAGCAACCGCGACCTAGGCACAGGTGACAACTTAAATGATCACAGGTGTTGTCATTGCCAACAACGTTATTTATTTCAAGAGCAGCTTTCGATGGCTTAGCCATCATCATCCGTTTTCTGCTGTCTGGAAGCCACGAAATGACTATCTAGACAGCAGAAAACTGATGATGATGGCTAAGCCATCGAAAGCTGCTCTTGAAATAAATAACTGTTGGCAATGACAACACCTGTGATCATTTAATTTTAAATACCAACGACATTTCACCACTAAACCAATAACAAGTGACAACATTTCGGCCGCCATTCTGCGACCTCACTCAGGGGCACTTCGCCGCTGGGAACATTGCATGACGGCGCGTTAGTTCTATTATCACGACTTCAACTACTAAGTGAGTAAGAAAACGCTGAAAAGGTAGGTGTTAGAACTGGGACGAATAAAATCCCCCTGTTATGAAACTAAGAGATCACTTCGTTTGACTACCAGGGGGCTGAAGGCCTCAGAGTTGGACACCCGGCCGCTGCTATTTGCTCAGCTTTTCGAGGGTGCGAGATCTTTGGAGGCTGTAAACTGAATTCACGAAGGAACGTGAATAAACTCTCTTGGCCTTCTCCACACCGCCACCGGAAGGATTTTGGAAACTTGGCTACAGTATGTCAACTGAATTAGCTCGAAGCCAACATTGTCGCTGTATATTCAGGGACTCTGACCGGAAAGTACTAGGGTCGCGACAGTGTCGGATTTTAAACACTAGCTACGTAAGCGAGGTCATATTCAGCATGCTATTTGGGGGTAAAAGTCTGGCGGCCAATGCTCTCGATCGGATAGTTTTCCCTGGTTTCTCCGCTAAATACGATTTAAGATCGGTGTCCCAGCCTTCCTACAAAGCCTCTCAACAGTAAACTCGGTGGCTACACGAAATATTCCTTTCTTCATTGACTGACGCCTCCGGGTCCTCTTTTAAATGCACACGTATTCATGAACTGTTAGAATCATCTGTGGCAATAACTTCGGTTGCAAAAGACGATCACCGACTTATCTACATTAAACGAAGCGAATCCGGTTAACCGACAGGCTCACCAAGAGTATGTACGAAGAAGCAAACTTAATTAACCAGTTCTCCGTATAGTAATCATGTAATATGCTTGAATCCCTGTGTCCAATCGTCCATCATCCGTTACATACCTCTTTCGATCCCTCATTTCAGGCAAGTGATGTGCCATTCGACGCGTCTACTGGTGGGATTGTACAATTTCTTTCCCGATCCTTCCAGAACTTAAATCAACAACAAAAAAATTAAAAATATTTCTGTCAATAAACTTTTAGTCCAATGCACTATTGGCAAAAAAGCTATGTGTTGACATTGTTGGACAAAGTAAAAGGGATGAAATTAGAAGAAAAGCAGAAGAGAGTCTCAACATTATCGATACTTTTGAAATAAAAAGACAGAAATGGTATTGGTCACTTACACAGAATGGGTGAAGAACTGGCCTCTAAAGCTCTGGAAACCAGCATCACACAAAAGACGAGGAATACTTAGAAGTACATGAAAGGAAGGAGTGGAGAAGGCAAAGCCTAGAAGATTAACTGGAGAAGACTGCAGTGACGGGTTTAAATAAAAACCAGGATGGGAGGGACGCCTAATGATGTAAAATCCTCACAGCTAATATTTTTATGTAACAACATGATGCCACGGAATTGACGAGGCAGACAGCTGTTTGACGTTTAACTTTTCTTATAAACTTTTATCGCACAAATAAACCTTTTTAACAAGAAAATACCCTTCGATGGCGATATGTTCAGCCTCTCAACAGGTATTTTGAACACGTGCATTTGTTTTCATTAGGGTCATCGTAAGGTGGCGTTGGCAGTGGAGCCGATTTTGGTCAAAACTTCGGTCGGCCAACGTCAGACGTTGGCGTCCAATGCGTCCAATTCGTTCAAATGTGCTAGTAAATGGAAATGGGGGTATTGAGCCCGAACAACCTATTCCGACGGCATCAGGAAACATCGGCTGCCGAACAAAGGTCTGTTCCGTTTGATTCTGTCGGTTCCTTTCGCTCGACATCAGCAGAAGGGTCAACGTCACCTGTAATACCAAGATTTCATGCAAAACATAGTTTTGAGCGTGCTTCTCGCAAATAATTCAAACAACGAACTTCGGAATCATAAAAATACTAGCGTACCCGTGTGAGAACTCTGGTGCTGTACCCCACCATCTTCCTTATTTTTCTTCTTCTCTTGTGACTCTTCAAGACCTACTTATCCTCCGTCGCTTGTTCCATTGTCACCTTGTAATTGATTAAAATAGAATACATCCTTGTCAATACAACCTATTCTTATTTAACTTTATTATCGAGCAAAGAGGTAAACTGTGTAATTCAATCGCATAGAATATCAAGTAATTAGTAATTTCACATACAGTTGCAGATTCTACAGGCTGTAAACAGGTGGGGTAGAATTGAGAAGTGTCGATGTAATAGAATGGTCAAGAAGATTTCATCCTGTAGATTATGGTGTGAGGAACGTTTCTTTGAGGCCTTTGGTCTCAAAATTTTAGTTTATCAGGCCCTAGAATGCTTCGTTTAGAAGTTATTTAGCAAAGCAGATTAAAAAATCCTGACGTGTGTAGCGGGTTTCATTTTTCACGAACATTTAGATGCTTTTTTTACGCAAATACTTTATATTTTTAAAGTCAAAGTGCAATTCGTCACGTCTCCGTGAAATTCTATTTCTTTAGGGACCTCATTTATAAAGATTGGTTGCCTGTGAGAGCAGCAACAGGAAGGTATACTACTGAAATAATACATGAAACGATTCGGATGATTTCCGGTGCAACATTCGGGCACATTTCGGATGAAATAAGTCGGACGATTTCTCTTGCAGTCGGCCAGTAACCAGCAACCGATATTCCAGCCGCACTGTGACCGTAGCCTTAGACCAGTGGTGTCAAGTTCTTCTACTGGTGGAAGTGGCACGCGTTGGGGCATCGCGCCTGCCACGAGCTTCTCTGCGCAACTAGCGTCGGGAAAGGAAACAATTACTACACCCTCCGTTTTACAACAGGGATGGCGTTGTCTCTGGTGGCGGGGTGACGAACTGCGTGGAGGGGCGATTTCGTCGTGGCACTCGTGCCACGGACACCCGCTGGTGGCATCAATCTTGACAACACTGCCTTAGACCTGAGGAGTAGGCGGAGCTGGTGGCAGCTGGCGCCGCCGCGCTTCGCCCGTCGTCCTGCCTTTGATGGAGCGCAGGCACATTACGCGCCCGCGCCCGCGCCAATGACAGCGATCGCCTGCACAGCCGCCCACCGCGCGCCGCGGAAATCACAGAGGCAGACACTTTACGAGCCAGTGGAGTGCAGCGCGTGCTGAATTATGGAATAAACCGACCTGCTGATGCATGAATATTCCTTTCGAATGAGTTACTTCGAGCCGGGTAATTGGGCAATTGGTAACGTGTTACGTGTTGACAGTTGGTGATATTCCGCGGAGGTGGATTGGATTCTAATTTATCTCAAATGCGAATCCGAACTCCAAACAACTGCCGAATATCTGAAAATGTTTGAATATTTCGTGCAACAATGTAATATTCTTTTATATTGTAATTACTTTATGAATAAAAAGTTTTGATTCCAACAGCTGATATTCATAGCTCGAAATAATGTAAGGTTTATGGGAATATTATGTGAACAACTTTTATACAGCAGGGAGGTTGCCCATACAATCGGGTGTAGTCTATGTTTGGATCACATAAATTAATGGAAATAGGCGTTTGTGATAAGAAAATTATTGTGTTAGTAATTAATGACAAAGATTCGATAGGCTTAAATAAAAAAAAGTAAATAAAATTAATGACAGAAAGGGGCTCAGCACGGTTGCATTACCTATTTTCTTCTAATTATAACTTTCAATTTGATACTTTAGCCAGGTATAGGTATGGAAAGTCTTCCAATAAGTGGTACATGCATCGCTCAAGAACCACGAATAAAACACTCTCGAATAATACAGCAACAAATAAAATATTTTAACAAAAACCGTGAATACTGTAAACGAATTAAATCACACAACGTCTCTCTTAGGAACATAGATGTCGGTCAATTTTCAAACGACTGATGTGCTGCCACATGTTGACGCAGAAAGTAACTGCGCGGGAGGATTGTAGAAGTTTTGATAAATAGTGCCAAATTCAAATTTTTGGCATATCTAATTTTATTTGAGTAGATAAATAGGAGGAATTACTTTTTGGTTGACCCTCGCAGATAAAGAAAATTAGTGTCATACAAGAAAATTGTAGTTTAATTTTTTTTGATAGAATATCAGGAACTTTGAGATAAAAAAATGAAAAACAATGGAAAAGAAAATTCTTCTCGTGTAAGTAAAATAAAATAAGGATAGGGAGAAACCTCGGTCGAGAGTCTACTAGAAACCAAGGGCCGGTATTTCATAACTGTAGCAGACAAACAATGACTGATGATACAGTGGTGCTATTAATGATGGAGCGTTGAGCACTGTGTTGTGCGTGGAGAAGATGTGGTGGGAGGCTTATACTGACGTCTACCCGAAAACGGATGAAAAGAGTACGCCAGTGGAATTATCACATTTAAGGAACTTGATATACTGTACCATATAACACAATCTCTAGAATAGAAAAGAAGAAGTTCACAAGTTTCGAGTTAATATTCAGTCTCCTATTACATGTAGGAAAACACAGGATTGAATAGATTAAATAATTGAATAGATCATCAACAATTGTTTGTTTTTTCTTATTTTCTTGTGATGCCTACACATCTTTTAATCTTTTTGATGACCTACCGACATCATTTCATGAATAGCTTAAATTTTAGAGTATCGGTTAACATGTAGTTTTCTTTCTTATCATTATTTGGAATAGTTAGATAGTGAGGGAAGATATGCTGTTTAAAAAAAGGTTGTCATTGTTCCATAAAAGAAAAAAAGTGTTGATAAGAGGTTAGTGTAGCAAAGAAGAAGTTTCTCAAATTTGCCATATTAGTCTACCAATCAATCTTCACACACCGTCGTTAAGTCTTTTATAGCCATAAATATTCCTCTTTTTTCCCTCCCCTGTTTCTTAATTGAACGATAAGTTTGTTCTCTCCTTTGGAACTTTATCTTCGTTGCCAACGTGGGCGTGTGTGGTGTAAGGTGAGGGGGCAGCCAGCTGCCGATGTCAAGTAGCCCCAGGGAACTTATGTCCGGAACCACATTGAACAACGACGACTTACCCTTCCGAATACATGTGCTGGGATATCATATTCTGTGTGTTCACATGAATTCCGAACAGGTAATTTAATTTTAATGTTTTTAATATTTAAAATTAATGCATTTCGAAAACAACCCGGTGGGCACTAGGCACCATTGTTATTTTAGTCAACACATTCTTTTCCTTTACACTTACGATTACATCCCAGATATATCTTTCCCAACGTCTTGTACATAATGATTCTCTGAAATGGTCTGATATTGAATGACTGGGATAATATAGAAAAGAAGCTACTTGTTTTAATAATTTTATTTTTCCACATGAGAATGTAAACTAAAGATCATAATATAAGCCAGTTAGTCTTACGTCAGTAGTCTGTAAATTGTTTGAAAAATTATTATCTAATTCGATTAGAAATCATTTGGATCAGACAGAATGTTTTTTTCGCGGGCAGCATGGCTTTAGAAATGGCTTTTCTTGTGAAAGTCAAATTATTTCCCTTACTCAAGACTTGTCTGAAGTAATTGATTTAGGGGGAAGAGTGGATGCAATAGTTATTGATTTTGCCAAAGCGTTTGATGTAGTACCGCATGACATACTGATATTGAAACTTATTGATGCTAAAATTGACAGGCGGGTAATAGCATGGATAAGTGAATTTCTTCGCGATAGAAATCAAAAGGTTCGAATTGGACAGCATTTATCGGAAAAGGGTAACATTACTTCCGGAGTCCCTCAGGGCAGTGTCATTGTTTTTATAGTTAATTGTGTTTTGTAATTTTAATGTACTTTTGTGTTTCTGTATTCTGCCACCGGGCAACATCAGCCCAATTGTGGAATAAACCCTATCTATCTATCTATCTATCTATCTATAACAATGTAGGCTTTCACGGCCGGAGTTGGCTAAGGGGCCGTCGAAGTGGATTCTTCGTCCGAGACATCGGCACTGAGTAACGGACGAAACGTTTGGAAGTATATTTTCCTATAGACCACGGCCCCCTAGCCCGGAAGAAAATGTTGATTAAAGATCATAAATTCCTAAAAAGTGTTTGGTCGTAGACCCCTATCGCTAAAACGAGAAAAGCAGTGGACCACTAATAACAATTTCCTTTACTTAAAATGAATCTGTATATTAATCGATATTAATTATTTTACTAGATATAGAAAATTAGTTCTATTCAGTTGTGAGTAAATAATTGAAATGTAATGCAGCGGCACGTAAAATTGCTTTATCATTTACAAATTTAATAAAGAAACCTTCACCAGAAAAAATTAAAAGCGCCAATCATTCTCTTTTCCTCCCTTCATCTACAGAAAGCAATTTGCACTTCTCTACCTTCGATGTCGCAAGGCACAATCCTTAAAGTGTTCGTTTCGGGGAATGATGAACGGATATCCTGCGCTATAAAACGAAGAAGCTGAGAAGACTATCGCAGAACGGTAGCGTGTGGCTTGCTGCACACATATGATTCTTTTTGCGATGTTAACGCAATAAGAAGTGTTTATTTTTTATTACTTTGTTACAATTGGTTCCAATAAGTTTCTTGTACAACACATAATAATATTTCTTTATCCTTGCGTTTTTCCCGTTTCGACGAGGTCGGCGCTAATGGGGGGTGGGCTCAGTTTTTTATTTTTCCGCAATTTCATTTTTATCCTGATTTGGCGATGTTTTTACGGCCGGATGACCTTCCACAGGGAACACATAAGCACATTACACATAGACAACACACATAATCAGGAAACACACACAACCATGCTCGAGACGGGATTCGAGCCCACGATTCTTCGGTTTTATATTTGTGTTTTAATTTCTTAATTGAACTATAAACTTGTCTAGTTCAGATCGGTCAGTCTTTCAGATCAGTTTTTCAGATTGATCCAGTTAGCATATTTAAGTTTTCACTTCTTAATTGAACTATAAGGTTGTTTAGTTCAGATCGGTCAGTCTTTCAGATCGATTAGTTTGTATTTTTGTGTTTTCATTTATTAATTGAATTATAAGCTTGTCTAGTTCAGATCCGTCAGTCTTTCAGATTGATATCGTTAGTATAATTGAGTTTTCATTTCTTAATTGAAATGCTTGTGCTTGTTCAGATCGGTCAGTCTTTCAGATCGGTGTTAGCACATTTTGCTCGGCGCGGACAAGTTCCTGCGACTTCCGCCCACCTGGGCACTCTTTGGAGTGCTTCCCGCTAAATTATGGGAGTTCCATGCTAGACCAGGGTGTCATGGGGGCGCCAATTCCAAAATTCGCGCGTCCCACTTAAAAAAAAAATCCATCATCAATCAATCAATCAATCAATGAAATGGAATGAAGACATTAATTAAATCATTGTTTCCCCGCGCCTTGATGCATGTGACAGCTCTTCCGCCGCCCTGCCAGGTTGCAATCAGCTACCCTCGCCGCCGACACCGGTGACGTCACTACATCACCACCGTCACCGCCGCCACCAACACCATCGCGCCGTCGCGCCCGTATCTCTCCCCCTGCCTACGTCCGCCCCCCCCCCCCGCCGCCAGCTAGCCGGCTGCCCGCCCCTCTGAGCCCTGCCCGGGGTCGAACCCGGGGCACCGGCCAGAGCATGTGCGGCCAGCGGGCGACACAGCTGGTGGAGTGTGGGCCAAGCGGATGGAGCTATGGTGGACCGGGAGCATGAAGCATCCACGGCGGTGAAGGGCATTTTTCACGATTTCTGCATTGAGACCCTCTACTGGACAGCGGTGTGATTTGTAGGAGCGGTGGTGCTGTGACAGTGGTGTGGTTCGACAACCCGGCCATGTGTGCCTCGTAACCTTTCAATGTTACATTCATTTGGTTTTTGTTTGCTGTGTTAGTCAGGTAGCATCGCTTGGTCAGTGTGTGCCTTTAATTTTGTGTTTCGCAACACTGCAAGAGTTTTGTGAAATTGTTAAAGTTTTGTGAAATTATTATTAAAGTTTTTTTGTATTCTTTGACAATCGGTCTAGTGACTATATTTGAGTTTTCACTTCTTAATTGAACTATAAGCTTGTTCCCCTCTCCCGAACATCGTCTCCGTTGTCACCGCGCGTGTTTGCGTGTGCGTGCGCGTGCGTGTGAGCGGAGGGCGCAGGGGTCGTGGGCGCGGGGGCAAGCTCGATGGCGTTGGGGAACACGTGTCGGGGCGGCGCCGGCCGCCGTCCACTTAGCCCTGCGACCCCGCGCGTAAATCTCCCGCCGCGCCCACGCGCCTTTGAGCTCCTCCGCCGCGCAGAGACACGCACCCGATCGCCAGATAGCGCCGCCTCCGTAAATAACGAATGCTCCTCTGCCCCTCCGCTCGCTCAGCTTCCTCCGGGAATTTCTCGTCTTTCTCTCGCGCGAATGGTTCTCCTGCGTCGTTCACCTCTGAGAGAGGTCGTTGCGGATTTTGCGGCTGGAGATTCGGACATCGGAAATTTGTACGTTAGATTTATGAATTTGGGAACATCAGACGGTGGCGTATACTGTGGGCTACCGGGGCTACTGGCGGTAGCCTGAGAAAATTACGAGAACAAAATATTTCAAGATCAATTATATCAAAAATAATTGTAGGCCACATTCTTTTTCAGTGGTATACATTTTTCAAGATTCTGTATAATCTGCTCGGCAATCATATTCATAATAGATTATATTAAGCGTGTTTTAAATGTTAAAATTGCAACGTGTTAAGTATGTGATAGTGTCAAAATTAACTATTGTCAATTTGGTGAAATACTTTGAAAAAGCAAACAACAAACTTATATACATATGTTATTTTATAATTATAATAAGTATTTATACATACATGTCATGGTTTCATGATGCCATAGTTTGGATGAGACTTCTGGCGGGGAACAATGATTTTCACAGTTTCCTTCGAAGAAATCTGCTTCGGTGAATTCTGCTGCAGTAACTGTAGAAATAATTTAGGCATGGACCGCACGTAAGACTTCCTTCCTCAGCTTATCTCCATTTCGAACCTTTCAACAGGGAGATAAGCTGTTCCTCCATTCATATATGGCACGTACTTTGTGATTTAGAAAGACTCCAGAAGTAAAGCAAATACGAGGCTGTTGGATCAAGGGACAAGGTTAGTTGTAATGAAACAAGGCAGTATTAAAGAAGTAATATTGGTATGGAATATGAATCAAGATACAGAAATGCAGACGGAAACTGACAGAAGTGAAAAGACTTTCGAATACACTCCAAGATCTAGTGAAACATATTGGAAAAATATTAGAAGAAAAATGGTTCTCCTTATGGACCACGCTTAAAAGAAGCGACCTTCATAAAAACATAACCAATTTTCAAAGTCTGAAACATAATAAAAAGCTCAACAGAAAGGAACAAGTGGCCATAACGAGAACACGAACAGGTCACTATAAGCTCAGCCATCTATATTGACGGATCCAATCCTCCATCATGTGACCAGTGCAATACGGCTTGGTCCCTGTCTCACATAGTCAATCATTGCCCTACTTTCCAACATATCAGACAGAGGTATCTTCACGACACAAGTTTGGAATGTATACTTAAATCTCAGAAGTATCAAAAAAGAATTATACAATTCGATAAGGAGAGTGGAATATTCAGCCAAATTTGAACTTTGTTTTGATCATTTTTTTGTTTGCATGTCTCATTAAGTATTATTGTTACTACTCTTTCGTTTTTTGCTATCCTGTAAACAATTATTGTAAATTACTGCACATTGTACTAAATTTGTAAACCTCAATTAATCATGTATGAATTACTGTTATAATGTATTTTTTCTGCGTCGCTAAGGACCCAGCTGTCGATGCGACGTTAAATAAACAATCAAACAAGGCAGTATTACTCACGAGTACTCTTTTTCACGTCTATTTATACTTTCTCTCTTCAGTCAAACAGATCCCCCTCTCTCTCTCTTGATAGACAGATAGATAGGTAGATGGAAAGATAGAATAGATGAGATAGATGGATAGATAGACGGGAATGAATTATCCACTTAACTCCTTTGGAGTGTTCTGCTTGTATCGTAAATGTAAGATTTTCCAATATTTTCGTCACGAATCTTATACTCGTATCATATTTTACTACAGCAGTTTTTTTCGAGTCTCAGTTTACCGGTTCAGTATTTCTTCTTAATTGTCTTCGCTGCCACTGTATACCAGATGATGTGAATCGTGTAGGTGCCCGAGTGGCACAAAGGCGAATCATCATTTGTCAATGCTCGGTCTCCGTTCTAAAGGTCTTCGCTGATGAAACGGCAGTTGCCTGAGAGAAACAATGGGGCATTCAAGTCTACAAACACTTATCGGAAGTGATCCTCAAGAAATCAATTAGCTTTCTTTGTTTCTTGTTGGTCTAACAATTAGTGTTCCAAAGCGTACGCCTGGGAACTATTAAATACTTTCCATGAGAATTAGTTAACCGTGACTTATAAAACTAATACACATTCTTCCAATTTTGGTCGTTCTATCTGTCTTTGTGTCTGAAATATGTAACACATCCCATCTCCCCGACACTCCTAATTCGTATTTTTCATTAATGGTGTAAATGATGGTATCGCCCTCCTGATCCAACTATGGAAACCTGGAAGTCCAGCTCAGTCAGTTTTCAATTTCTTTGATTCGATGACATACCATGGAGGGAGAGGTTGGGATAAATAAGTTGATGAACAGTAAGACCTCCAGCGTTTCCCATCTCCCTTCCTGTGCCGGAGAGCGTCGAATTTTTGGGAGAAAAACTCTTAGTGATGGACCCTGGTAATACAAAATTGGATAATTCTTGTTCCTATATATAATAAATTACTTTCTGTAACATGTTGTGTAGTGATAATCCATGTTTTATGGGCCCTTGATACCGAAAAATCGATTGACTGCAATACGTGGGCGTCCGTCTGCAGTCAACGCTAGCGCCTAAGCCGTTAATCCGATTTTCTCTAAAATTAATATTTCCCAATCGATTTAAATGAATTCGAGAGCCTCTGGGTCTCAAACAAAATCAAAACTCAAAGTTTTGATTTTTGAGGGTGCTTTACATGAAGTCTTAAAAACATTTTAAAATTTTTCTAAAAAATTGCTTAAAATTATTTTATTAAACTTTATATAGTCTTTCTCTAATATTGTAAACGACTTTTAAATGAATGAGGAAGTTCTCATTTTTGTTGAATTCTCTGAAAAGAGCAGGTGTAATAGAAAGTATGTGCTGATGTAGCACCACTAGTTTTTTTACAATATTGGATGGGGATAAAGTATGTTTGAGCGATAATTCCTTCTTGCGCTTATTATTTTGCGACGAGAAACTTACATATTCATTGCATTACACCAATATGATGTTCACTGCTACACAAATGAGAAGTTTCTAGGTTTGCAAAGTCTTCAGAAAGGGTAGTAAGCGAGGACAGGCCCCGGCGGACCGGGGACGAGACACGTAATTGAGATCAGATTGACGTATTAATTCGAAATCTCTCGCTGCGTCACTTTCCTGCCCTGAGCTGCTGTGACATTCTTCCCTAAGTTTTCCGGGTGCAAGGTTCGGAGTCAGACTTCGCGAACCTTCACTACGCATCTAAGGACCGCTCATGATTAGCGCTAAGGCTGATCAGCTGTCATCCTAAGTCGCTTTGCATCCTAAGTTTCATAACTTCTATTCTTTACAAAACTGCACATTCGTGAACTATTTTTTTCTCAATATAGCTCCTAACGAAAAGAAATGCCGGTGTAAAAGACTACTTATTTTGAGGAATGTTTCCGGGATGTGACGCAAAAATAGATGTAATTGAGGAAACGTTTTTACACCCTATGGAAATGTAAGTATCTATTCCAAGAAAATATCTAGCTCAGTGTTCATAAGGTCCTGTAGGTAACATGAGGGCTTTTGTAGTGTAATTTACTTTTGTTTTGCCATAGAATTGGCTGTGGATACGTTAACAAAATGCAAGCCATACTCCTAGCCAAGATAAGCCCTCTTATCATAGAATAGAAAACGGCAGAGATTGTGAATCCATGTAAAATTATTAGGTAATCAAAAAACGCAAATTTAATTCAATAAATAGATATTAATTGAACAATAACTAAACCTTCCATGAACTCACGTAATTACCGATTAATGCGTATCATTTAAATTGCAGACCCCAGATCCCTTGATCCCTGAATGAGGATTAAAATACTGTTAGGGATTTCTATATGTACTACATGATTTTGAATGTGATAGGAAATATAGGAATCACTACTGTACGAGGGGCGTTAATAAAGTTCGTACCATTGGGTAGAAAGAAAAATGATAGAAATATCACCTTTCGCAAGTTTATTAATCCTTTTCAACATAAGATCCCTGCAAATTTACACATTTTTATCGGCGATGTATAACTTGTCTTATGGCATTGTTATAAAAGTCCTGCGTTTGGCTCTCTAAAATGTTTTCCATCGCAGTAATCACATGATCATCACTGGCAAAATGTTGCCCTCGAGACGATTCTTTCAATTTTCTAAAAAGAAACAAACGCTTTATCCCAAATCAGGCGAATAAGGCGGATGTGGTAGAATTTCGTAGCCTAGGTGCGAACAAGGGGCGACAGTTGCTTGAGCGGTGTGAGCAAGGACGTTGTCATGCAGCAGACGCACACCTCTTGCAGTCATTCCTCGCCTTTTCCGCTTGATCTCTTCACGCACTTTTGTCATTAATTCTTGATAATAACTGGGAAGGAATTGCCTGGCCTTTTCTGGCATAATATGTTAAGATGACACCGCGACAATCCCATAAAACAGACATCACCTTCCCAGACCAGGACTGGGTCTTTGCTTTCTTTGGTGAAGACGTCTTCCAGCTCTTTGTGCCCACACCGCAACAACCTTTTCCGTTTCTTTACTGTCTCATATGCTGGTACATTATCCCTATACGCCTTCAACATTCCTCATGAATTTCCTTCCCCGATTTCCCTTGCAAATGCAAATGACTTATCACGGCACGCAAGAGACATTACGTAGCAAAACAGCCATCTTGATTGCTTACGCTACTGCGACTCTATCAAACGGCCCGACATAAAAAGGAAATGCACAGTCAATCGAAGAAGAAATTACGCTTCCAGTGCATGTACACCCATTCGAATATTTACACTATTTCTGGTTGAAGGTACGATCCTTATGAACGCCCTTCGTAGAGGTTGTTTAGTCTGTAACTACACCTCTGGAGGAAGGGAAACATTTCGTTCGTGTCGATTTGTGCTGCGGGAAACGTTTCGACCTAAAACACGATGGACATGTGATCAGGAGATTCGAGATATCGATATTTAGTGAGATTACTGCCTTTCTCAATTGTATTTTCTACTTGTAGTTTGAGTACCTTTCACGGACATGTACAAAGTAGTGTTACAATTAGAGCCTACATATTTTCGCATCCCTTTGCTCAACTCTGGGTTAATCACAGATCCCTAACGCTTCTTTCATGTGATAGATGGGTCCCTGACGCCACCCAATGGGACTTAATGTTCATTCCTCTTGCATTCTGGTTAGACTATTCAATGCAACGCCATGACGCAAAGAAATCAAGTGGATATTTTGACAAGTTGAAGTCCCTGAAATGAAGACAGTACAAGAGTCATTTGTGACCTTCATTATAAGGCAGCCAACTGTCGTTGATGAAAATGAAGGTTGTATGACATCAGAAAAATGACTGTATATACTTTGAAGTTTAATTTCCCTTTTGTTTGATTTTATTCTCTAATTGCATTTACTTCAAGAGCAATTCTGGCGTATTATGGATATTTAATAATAGTTATTTTAGTTATATTACTTAAAATGCCTTTATGTAAGTTTCAACCTAATGTAAGAGTTATCTGATGGATTGATCGTGCATAAAAACATGATCCCGTTTTCTTCAAGGCAAATGCCGGTTGTTTTGTGCCAACCTGTCTGCCCACGCAGTAAGTTCGTTTTGGCAAACGTGCATTCGAAACTCAATACCACACATTCCGTACTAACAACTACACTTTTCAATACTTATTACGACGAAAAAGGTAAAGGAATAATTGGAACTATGTCCAAGAAATTGATTTTATAATACAATAATAACAAATATAATTAAAAATATATTTCTCGCAAATGGACTGTTGTCTTGTTGTTTTTAACAATCAACGTTACAAGATAACTTATTTTTACCAGGGACTTGCATTAAAATAAAGTGTAATATTCAGTAATACAGTTATTGTGACATGTTTGTAAATAATTCTATGAGGACAAAGAGTTACCCATTTAAGAGTATATAATATCTCATTAGGAAGGGAAGTGCCAGAGAATTTAATTTTGTCAGACATTTAGCCAGATTTTTTAACACACGAAAGTTTAATTTGGTGCACAGAGGATTTTCCGTTCTTTGAAAAGCTCGCGTCACCATTCCAGTCGGATTTCAACCCGCAAACGTCCTTTACGAAGCCACTGTGCCTCTGCGGCAGGCACGTTTTAAGATCTTAATATTTATTTTGATCCTCTGTGTCTAAATGTTATCGGCCATACCTATGATGAATGTTGATGGATGGGTTATAATATTGATATTAATGATGATAGAGTGATGACAGAAACAGGAAAAGGAATTCGAGAAAATTACCGCAAAACCATGTATCCACCATGAAGTCCACAGGGATCGATCAACAGTAACCAGAGCTTGAAGGTGTGCAGTCTGGCCTTTACACGTTGCGTCATCCGAATTATAAGGGACTGTTGGGGACCTGGCGTTGTCTGGATATTTATTTATCAAAATTTGTTAAATATTCGAAATTATCTAATGTATTAAAACAGTCTATCACACTCTGCACGTTTCGCCCGTTTCCCGCGCACGCCTTGGACCCGTCCTGCCCAAACTTCCGCCCGTCTATCTTCCGCTCGTTTTCCCCTGTTTAACACGCTTTGCCTGCATCAACCGCTCTTCCCGTAATGCGAATTCCTTCAGCTCGGCCCGATTTTTCGGTTCAGCTCCTCCTTCCGCTCTTTCGGCTTCCTCTCCTTCCTCTCTGCCCGCTCCTTCCGATTCTCCGATCCTTTCGCTTCTTCCACCCACTCTTGCCTTCCGCCCGCTCTGCCCCCTCGATTTGCGGCGGCGATGGTTTAGCGTAACGGACTGCTATGCCCAAGTTGGCGGGTTCGAACCCGATCGAAGCCGTGGATTTTTTAGGGGCGAAAAAATCCTTCGTACGCCTTCCTTCGGAGGGAAGTAAAGCCGGCTGTCCCATGTTAGTAGATTTACTTGCATGTAAAAGATCCTCAAGCCTAAATGACGTCTGAGCTAAATTCAAATCGCCTGTTTCGTCGCCTCAGTAATACCTTCTTTCCGCTAGTTGGTGAAAGGAGCGTAGCGAAATTTGCGTGGTCAGACGGAAGAGCAGGCCTCATGGCCTGGGTCTCGGCACGTAAAATAAGGCATCAATTCAATTCAAAAATCCATCTGATTGTTTCCTTCCGCTTGATCGTTTCCCCGCTCATCGCGCTCTTTCCGCAACGTCCACGTCCTGCTCTCCGTCCGGTTTGTTGGTGCAACTCCTCTTCCGGCCCTGTCGGCTCCTACCTGCCTCACCTGCCTTTCCTCTAGCTCCTCTTACTTTTCCCGCTCGTCTCGCTGCTTGGGCTCCTTGTGCTCCGCCTGCTCCTTTGCCTGCTTCCGCTCCGCCCGCTCCGTCCATCCACTCGCTCTGCTCCGTCCTTGCGGTTGTGTCCGCGCTGCCTATCCCATCCGGGCCCGCTGGACCACGCCCTGCGTCACCCGGCAATGATGCAGCCCAGATGCATGAAGAGTTGCATGCACAGTAGAAACCCCGCTAGTCCGAAATTTCGGATAATCCGAACAAAATTTGGGATTGCGGAAAAAAATAAAGAAAAAACACCTGATTTGTATAATTTAATTTATGAACGAAAAAGCATGAACACACTGTATTTCAACCCAATTCTGAATACTCTACGTAGAATACCCTGTTAACAGCAGCGACGAATATTGTGCTTCAATTCTTCTAAGCAATGTAAGCAACTACTACTGCATGCGATCGGTTATGTAAGTATTATACTCCATTGTTCGCAAAATTGGCACTTCATGTCGCTACGCTACGTTGCCATTTTCTCTCATGGCGTGCTAGGTTGCATTGTGTCTAGTAATCCTATAGATGTATTTGTTTATGTACAGTATGTATGTGTTTTTCGGATAACCCGAACATTTTCAAATCCGCACGGACCACGCCCCAATACTTCGGAATACCGGGTTTCTATTGTATCTAAAGATTGTAAGCAATGTACCTACATTGTAGCTACACTTTTGGGCAACATTTTTGAATCGTAACTACGCTGCTTTTGATTTTGTCAGCTCAAAAGTACGCGTGCTAAATTTTTGAGCAATCACACCATTGGTCCTCAAGTTCCTTTTGAGCACTTAGAAACATACACGCTTCCACGCTTATACACTACGTCTAAAATAATGTTATACGGAGATAAAAAGGGTACAAATGTGACAAAAGGACGGCTGACGTGAATTGCATTCGCCGAGTTCTAAGTGCCGATGTGGGGAGCGATACGACCCACACCGCGGGCTCCGGACAAGCAGCCGCCCGCCCCTCTCCGTCCCTCCCCCCTCCGCGCCGACGAAAGGCGCCGCTTGTCCGCCGCGACGCGAGGTGTCCCGAGTGACAAATGAGCTCCGCCGCGCGCTACCTCCGCCTTCCCGGTTGGAGGATCTGCGCGCCGTTTAAGACACCGCGGGAACCACAGCTGCCTCCGCCGACGCCGGTGCCACCAGCAGGGGACATATATTGCGTTCCGGCTGCTGCCCCTCATATCGCCCAATGAGTGGTGATATATTAGCCCACCCGCACGGAATCTCGCGTTGCAAGTCGGTGTGTGTTAGTGGCGAGTAACCCAGTGAGGGGACTTGGTCCGGCTCCACCATCTCCATGGCCACCAACGCCGGAGACCAATCGGATAATAAATCTCTTGCATTTCGGCACTTTCGGTGCTGCTCATCGTATCGCCAAATGAATGTATACGAGCCCACCGCACGGAATCTCGGCGTTGCAAGTTGGGTGTGTTAGTGGCGAGTAACCCAGTGAGGGGACTTAGTCCGGCCCCACCACCTCCACGGCACCAACGCCGGAGACCAATCGGATAATAAATCTCTTGCATTTCGGCACTTTCGGTGCTGCTCATCGTATCGCCAAATGAATGTTATACGAGCCCACCCGCACGGAATCCGGCGTTGCAAGTTGGTGGGTGTTAGTGCGAGTAACCCAGTGAGGGGACTTAGTCCGGCCCCACCACCTCCACGGCCACCAACGCCGGAGACCCAATCGGATAATAAATCTCTTGCATTTCGGCACTTTCGGTGCTGCTCATCGTATCGCCAAATGAATGTTATACGAGCCCACCCGCACGGAATCTCGGCGTTGCAAGTTGGTGTGAGTTAGTGGCGAGTAACCCAGTGAGGGGACTTAGTCCGGCCCCACCACCCTCCACGGCCACCAACGCCGGAGACCAATCGGATAATAAATCTCTTGCATTTCGGCACTTTCGGTGCTGCTCATCGTATCGCCAAATGAATGTTATACGAGCCCACCCGCACGGACTCTCGGCGTTGCAAGTCGGTTGTGTGTTAGTGGCGAGTAACCCAGTGAGGGGACTTGGTCCGGCTCCACCATCTCCATGGCCACCAACGCCGGAGACCAATCGGATAATAATCTCTTGCATTTCGGCACTTTCGGTGCTGCTCATCATATCGCCAAATGAATGTTATACGAGCCCACCCGCACGGAATCTCGGCGTTGCAAGTTGGTGTGTTTTAGTGGCGAGTAACCCAGTGAGGGGACTTAGTCCGGCCCCACACCTCCACGGCCACCAACGCCGGAGACCATCGGATAATAAATCTCTTGCATTCGGCACTTTCGGTGCTGCTCATCGTATCGCCAAATGAATGTTATACGAGCCCACCCGCACGGAATCTCGGCGTTGCAAGTTGGTGTGTGTTAGTGGCGAGTAACCAGTGAGGGACTTAGTCCGGCCCCACCACCTCCACGGCCACCAACGCCGGAGACCAATCGGATTATATATCTCTTGCATTTCGGCACTTTCGGTGCTGCTCATGATATCGCCAAATGAATGTTATACGAGCCCACCAGCACGGAATTTTGGGGTTACAATTTGGTGAGTGTTAGAGGTGAGTAACCCACTGTGGGGACTTGGTCTGGCTCCATCACCTCTATAGACACCAACGCCACAGATCAATCTGATAATACATCTCTTGCGTTTCGACACTTTCGGCACTGCTCATCATATCTCCAAGTGAATAAGTGATAAACGAGCCCACCCGCACACATATAAGCGTTTCTAGTTGATGTATGTTAGGGGTGTAACCTGGCTCCACCTCCTGCATGGTCACCAACGCTACAAACCAAGCTGGTACATACATCTCTTGGATTTCGGCACTTTCGGCGCCATGGCTCGTGTCGTTACATGAGTGGCTTTTAAGCCCACCCGCGCGAAATCTCAGTGTTTTCAGTTCCAGGCACTTTAAAACTGCGGGAACACTATCACACCCGCCGTCTCCGTGGCCATCAACCTTCCCGACCAAGATCTAACTCTCTTGTATTTTCATTTGGTGCTTCAGCTCTTACCGTCATTTGACTGATTTACGACTCTCTCGCCCTGCGCCCTCATGGTTATCTGCGCCCACATGGTTTACCACATGGTTTATCTACAACTCTGTAATAGGTGCCCCTACGCCCAGGGTACGTGGTAGTTTTACTCTCGCTGTGTATTTTGTCCGACCAAACATGAGCGTCTATTATCTCAAACCAGGGATTTAAACTGTCGAAAAGAAACACGTCAATTCTTATTTTCTACGGATTAAGTGTTTCTGTTTACCCATTTTCAGAAAGTATGTGATCGTACCCCTTTTTTTGATTAAGTTCCTATACAGGGAACTGACGACACGTCCTCGCTGAATCAACGCTGCGTTCTCGACAGGATAAAATCTAGGAATCGACACAAGAGAGGAATCGGCTGACGGACAGTAGGGTGGGACTGACTGAGCTCAGAACAAGAGCAGCGCTAAAGCCCAGCGGGACGCACTGGACAACTGTACGTGCTTTATTGATACGGCTAAACACGAACAGGAAGAACATAAGGATCCCAGTAATTAAGGGGCTCTTAACCCTAAGATGCATGGACTCGGGAAATTACATTAATTGCTTATGCCCAGAGACTCTGAACAATATGCTCTCGAAAAATGATCATAGAATTGCTTCTCTATTCTTAGTATCTTCATTTTTTTGTATTTTCAATAAAAGTCAACACTTCAAACCAATTATTATTTATTTAAATAACTATTAATAGGCTCTTAAAATCCCTGCTTATGCTTTGACATAATTGAATCAAATTTAGGGACCTACCCGTATAAATTCTGGGACGTTTTTCATTGCCAGTGACTAAAATGAAAGTAGAGAGAGAGAAGAAATATTACACGGAGAACAAGTTCTCATCAATGCAACTGTGAAGAGTAAAAAGCGAAATAAAAAAACGTTAGAGGCTTGGAGGCCCCGCACAGGCATCTTAGGGTTAAGACTGCAAAAAATACTGGAAGATTTTGAAATATCTCGGAAGACTTCGTCAGTTTACAAAAGTCTAGTTTCGTTGAGGGTAGTGGCTCCCCCATTCGTCCAACGTGAAGTAATTGCTTCAAAATTCTCTCAGTCTTTCAGGCAAATACTACAGCTGTATTCTTTGCATATGACTAATTAGCGGATAATGGATGCAAGAAGATTCATTTTTCTATTCAACAAAGACGTTCTCCTTTTTAGTCTGGTTTCGTTTGCAAGAAAAAATCTCTTTCACGTTGTTCTTGAGAACGCTTTTCGAAACGCGTAAGCGATTTCCTAGCGATTTCCGTCCGGTGCGGCGGGGACAAGGGCAAGGGTTGAAGGGAGAAGGGAAGATTTGAAGAGACGAAGTGGTCCCGTCGATGCCCTGAGAATTTGACGGGCTTCAATAATCTAAGTCCAGGCCGTTGGGCTGGTCTGGGCTAGACCGTCACCAACTAAACCGTCTCCATCTAGAGCAGCCTTCCATTAATTTTACTCCCACCAAAATTCCACAGTTGCCTGCGGGTATTCCAGTGAGCCATTGCCAACATCAGCCGGTCCCACTTCTGTAGGCGCTATCTCTTCATGTCTTATTACTTCCACACTCATATATCTTTCCTTCCACTCCATCAATCTCACCACCCATCCACACTAGCTACTGTGTCTAGCCACGTTACCTCTCGTGACTGCCGTACACCTTTCCATCTTTGGATACCAGGTTTCAGGTTTCGGTCACTCCATGAAGAATTTGTGCCGGAGAAAGGTATGTGACTGGTTTCCTCAGAGATTCCTCCGTTGGTGTTTCACCCGCTTCCCATTCCACTGTTGCTGCATCATATTTCATACCATTTTAATTATCTTATCTCATCCTGACCGGCCTCGACGGCGCAAGGGCATGCAACATTGTCCAAGCTTGCAGTCTGGCAACATCACGTGGTTGTGCTGTGGTTTGTTTCTCCACCAACTATCTCGTATGAACCATCATTCAATTAATTTTCATTGATCTTTAACTTCATTGGGCCCTCGTGACCAGAAAATGCATTGGCGGACGACGGCAAATACCATTGTGATCACCTGTCAGGAAAAGAGAGGAGGTACAGATGAACACTTCTCCCGTCATTATTCTATAATGAGTATTGGATGGTTTATATTTACTACTTATAGAGTAAGATAGATTTTTTAGAGTAGAGTTTTTGCAGTCTGGTGACAGAACATAATTCACGTCCTGCACTAGTGCAGGTATTTATAAATTAATCCTACATATTTGTAGATATTTCAATTCTAATAATAATAATAATAATAATAATTCTAAATATTTATTACTATAGTATATAATTATTCTAAGATCTATACGTGATATTCTGTAATTTCATAGCACTGCATACACTTCTGGTTTGATTATATTTTCCACTTCACGTTACAGCACAACCTCTCGGTACAATCAAGACATTAGTTACATTATATTCATTCTTAATAATCATAATAACAATAACTACTCTGCTTTAATAATATAAAAAACTTAACGTAACTGCTGTTTTGCTACTTCCCATACTCTCCTACCATACTCTACTTGCTACTCTCCTTTTGTCAAACTCCATCCTGGTTTTACCTCTCTCCATTCTCCTTTTACCACTCTCCATTCTCCTTTTACCACTCTCCATTCTCCTTTTACCACTCTCCATTCTCCTTTTACCACTCTCCATTCTCCTTTTACCACTCTCCCTTCTCCTTTTACCACTCTCCCTTCTCCTTTTACCACCCTCCCTTCTCCTTTTACCACTCTCCATTCTTCTTTTACTACTCCATTCTCCGATTACGACTCTTTATTCGTTTTACTCTCTCCATTCTCCTTTTCCATCTCTCCGTTCTCCGAATTCATTTTTTAGTTTACCGCTCTTCATTCTCAGTTTTCCATTTTCAATTGTCCGTTTACATCTTCCATTCCCAGTTTTCCGTTATCCATTCTTCGTTTCCCATCCTCATTTTTCACTGTCCAATGACTTTTTAGGCTTTGTATTTTCCATTTCGCCCTGTGAAATCTCCGCCCCTCCATTTCTCGCCCCGCTCCCGTTTCTTTATTTATTGATTGATGTTTGAGGCCGCGTCAACTGCTAATGTCGTTAGTTCTGCAAGTGTAGTGCAAATTTGTATCGAGAAAAGTAGTGGCGATCTTCCCCACTGAACGCTGAACTAACGGGGTCCAGGTATCTCCTGCCAGCGGAGCGCCACCCCAGCTGGGACAAACTCTAAGCTCCCGACCGGTCCCTCGACAAGTGTGGTAGTGTAGTGCATGTTAGTGTCAGTGTGTGTGAGTGTAAGTAAGGAGTGAGAATAGGACAAGGAAGAGGAAATAAATATTGTTCGCGGTACGTGGCCCATTTGTTAGAATACTGCATTCGCCTGGTATTGATCGGAGAAACCAAGGAAAACTACCGATCAGAGCAGCCGGCCGCTAGAATTCTTCTCTAGGCTGCGGTTTAATTCGACCTTAGTATGAAGGTAATGAGAAAAAGCCTGCCACCATCGGGACTCGGACCCCAGGATCTCCGGGTCACAGGCTACGCAGCGACATCAATTGGTGTCCTCAGCTACCTAGTGTGGTAATGCGCATATCTTTTACAGTTTAACCACAAATAAAATTATATGTCATGTAATGAAATTGTATTTTCTGTTTTAATACGATGTAACTTCAACATGTGTTATCTCTCTCGTCGTATTATCCACGTTGATATGGGGATCTCCATATCGCCGTTCACATAATTACTTGAAGATAAACAAACACGGTAGTCTTGTGGCGAACAATTCTTCTCTAGGCAGCGGCTGAATTCGACCTAGGAATGAAGGTAATGAGAAAAATCCTGCCACCGTCGGGGCTCGGACCCAAAGACAGTGTTGTGAAGGTCGATGCCACGGGCAGGAGTCCGTGGCACGAATGCCATGACGAAATAGCGCGTCCACGAGGTTCATTACCCTGCCACCAGAGACAACAACATCCCTATAGTAAAACGACGGGGTTACGGTTACTCGTAATAGTTCCCTTTCCTGACGCTAGTTGCACAGAGAAGCTTGTGGCATGCTACGGTGCCACTGCCACTAGTAGAAGACCTTGACACCACTGCCCTAGGATCTCCCGGTCACAGACACTGCAGTGACATCAATTGATGCCCTGAGCCCCCTAGTAAGGCCTCATTCACAATGCAAACGTAAACGTAAACGCAACGTAGCCGCAAAACCTAGAAATGTGTTATTTAGCGAGACCATTCACAATGCCTTGACGTAACCGTTGACGTAAGACCGTAAACTTAAGAGTTCGCAAGCTCCAAGCTTTACGTTAAGTTAACGTCGGAATTCTACCGAACACCAATCAGAGAGCAGCATGGAAGTTCAATTTCAGATTGTGTTCAGGTAGTTTGTGATTAGGGTATGTCAGTGTTATTGTAATGAAGAGAACTAGTTTACGAATGCTTTTGATGCGTGTAGTGAATTCAATGTAAGAATTTGGACATTTTTATTGTGCCTTAACCTGAGATGGCGAATAAACTAATTATGTCCGACGAATTACTCATGAATTTGGTTCATGAGAATCCTTGTTTATAAGGTGAAGGAAATGTGAGCACTACTACACTATCTACTCGCATGTATATAAAGGCAAATCGATAGGAATCTCGGAGAAAAAGCTAAAAACCATGGTGAAAAATTTTTCCACCATGTAAGAGACGAATCGATCAAGTTTCAGTACATTGAATTCTGATTGGTTCAAGCGAAATTTACGTTCGTCATTGTAACGCTTGTTTTCACGTGTAAATTTTGCGGCTACGTTTACAGCATTACGTTACGTTTAAGTTTGCATTGTGAATGAGGCCTAAGCGTGTCCGTGCCCCGCTCTCGCTTGGTCGGTCGCTGACGGCCGGCGGCCCGGCGCGCGCGCATAAGGAATCACTTAACCAGCCGCCGTGGAAGGACAGACGCGTGTTAGAGGCGGCCGGACCTTCTGAGAGATGTGGCCAGGGCAATGATGTCAGTGGGCGAAACGGCCGCGGCACCAACGGATGTAATGGGCTGCGCGCAAAGGCGGAACGAAGCGGGGCTTTGTCCATCCATATAACATGAGCGGAGCAACACGACCTGCCGCGTTCAATGCTTCGCGTTGAAATATTGCTCCAAAACACTTCCCTCGGGCGGCATTCCTCACCAAGTGGATTTGTGAATTGAAGACAGCAGCCATGTTGGCAGATATGCGAGTGCTCTCTTCTTAGGTGAAGTGATTTTCATCGAAAACTTGAGATGGACGTAGGTAGGAGATATTTGTTAGAAAAATGAAATGTTAGTAAATATTTTCACGCAAAAAGTGTGGGCCAAAATCATTTAGAATTAATTAACTTCATTCTTTATTTTACGCGTTGAAATCGATAGTTAAAATCACTGAATTGGTACATTTCATGTAATCTAGTTAGGATTAGGTACTATTTGATGATCGTTTTGTTACTATCTGAATGAAATAACGTATACCTTTAAAAAGTCCTGTTTTTAGTGTTAATTCGACAGCATCATTGTCATGGCTACAACAATTGCTTAGGTCGGTGACATAAGGTTAGCTCGTTGTCTCCAATTAAGCGGTAAAATCGATTTTCATGACTCTTTAATTATAACACGCGAGTTTAAGTATAGGCAGTCCATTCCCGATCTACTTAACATAATACAATCCTGAATGTATCTAAACTCGATCATCGCAATCTGAACCTTCAGACTCTGAATTTGCTGCGGGAAATCTAATGTACCGGCTTGAATGGCGCAGATCACTACGACATCTACTCTTTGCAATGTTTGTACATTCGTGCCTTCGTAAGAAAGGGATTTAGTTCGCCTCTTTTTTGTGGCCTGAAGTCTCTGTGTTCCGTACGCAAACATTTAAAGCAGCTACTCGTCTCAACAGAATCGTCTACTAGATCGCCACATCTCGAAACGGCTCACGAAGTACTCTTGAGATCTTTTGTAATGGGATAAGTTCCAAATACAACTCATTTGCTGCTTCTACTTGAGCTAAGGGAAAGAATGGAGACGGTGCGAGATTGCAAGCCAAAGAACCACTGTGGGTCGAGATAGGGTCGGCAGCGGGGGCGGCGCGGGGGCGGGCGCGGGGGCGGCGCCTGTGGGGCGGCGCGGAGGGGCGGCCGGGGGGCGGCGCGGGAGGCGGCGCGGGGGCGTGGCGCGGGGGCGGCGACGGGGGCGTGGCGCGGGGGGCGGGCGCGGGGGCGGCGCGGGGGCGGCGGGGGCGGCGCGGGGGCGGGCGGGCGGCGCGGGCGGCGCGGGGGGGGCGGGGGCGCGGGGGCGGCGCGGGGGCGGCGGGGGCGGGCGGGGGCGGGCGGGGGCGGCGCGGGGGGGGCGGGGGCGGCGCGGGGGCGGCGCGAGGGGGCGGCGCGGGGGCGGCGCGGGGGCGGCGCGGGGGCGGCGCGGCGCGGGGGCGGCGCGGGGGCGGCGCGGGGGGCGGCGCGGGGGCGGCGCGGGGGCGGCGCGGGGGCGGCGACGGGGGCGGCGCGGGGGCGTGGCGCGGGGGCGTGGCGCGGGGGCGGCGCGGGGGCGGGCGCGGGGGCGAGTCGTTCCGCCTCTGCTAGAGCGGGAGAGGCTCGCTCGGTGCGCCCTTGACCGCCGGTGACATCACCTGCCGCTGCCATCGCGCAGCCGAGCGCGGTCAAGCACCTGCCGACCCTCGGCCGCTGGCCCATTCCCCCCCGGCCACGGCCTACGCCAGCACACCCACCTGCGCCGCCATGGACGCCCGGCAGGTCTCCCATGCCTCTACCAAACCCACATCTGCTGCGTGTTACTACCAGGGGATTGCTCGCCGAGGTGGGCGCCTAGCTGTTAGACTTTATCACACCCCGCGCCAGCGCACAAGTACGCCGATAGGCTGGTGTCTATGGCCCGCCAGAACGCAGTTTACTCTCGTTCTCTCGCTGCTTGTTCTACCAGGAGGATTTCTCGCCGAGGTGGGTGCCTAGCTCTTAGACTTTATCCACACCCCTCGCTAGCGCACAAGTACGCCGATGGGCTGGTGTCTAGGTCCTGCCATAATGCATTTACTCTCATGGTAACCTTCCCAATCAATGCCTGGGTTGGGTCGCCCTGCCAGCCTGAGAGCGACTATCAGCTTTCCAGACCGGTACCGCAGTCGAAACAATGAGCCTACTCACAATGCGTCAGGACACGTCCCTCCTCTACGCTCAGAGTACCGGGCCACTGCCACGACGAAACCAAGTGCTCGAGTGGGAGCCAACCGAACTAAGATTTGAGCGGCTTGTAACCCTCATTTCTTTGCCATCTTTTCACTGCCTCCACCTTGAAGCTATCGATGTGAATTCCGCTGAAACCTAGGCAACCTGACAGGGGGGTTCATTGTCCCCGTGTGGTCTTTTATATGTGGCATCCAGATCATTCCGAAGAAGTCCTTTGCCCAATCCCGCCCAATGGTCGACGCGCCAGGGTTCCAACTGGTGCGAACCAGGTGAACCCGACAACCCGGAGCTTAGCATCGCTTACTCATTGCTTCCACTTTGAAGCTAACGACGTGAGTGCAGCTTTGAAACTCACGAGCGGGTGGCCGTTTCCACCAGAAACCATGCCCTGCCTCCGCGGTCATCGTGCCCCCAGCAACGAACAGCACACAACCCTATTACGCAGACCCGGTTCTAATGCGAGTTCTCTCTCTGGAACGGAGACGAATCTATTCGAACTCTCGCTCTCACAGAATTAAAGAGCCCAACGGAAATTACCCGCAGCAAACAACCATTTTAAGGCAGGTCCGGATTTAGAATGTGCTTTCTCTCTAATACGGAGACAACTTGCACCACCGATTTAGAGAGAATTTACCCGGATGTAGACATTTTTCGCCTCAGCTACCCGTGTCTTACGCAAGCCTGAATTAAGGCGTTTGGTATGGAGATTCCTTGTTCCTTCTTACGGCAAGGCTTATTTCGAGTGAGTTTTCTCTCTGCTACGGAGATCAATCGCACCAATCTCATGCTCGGACTTTAAGCGAATTCACCTTTGTGTGGACATTTTTTGCGGTAAACCGTTCTCTTAGGTATACCGGGATTGACGTACCATTTGTGGTGATTTCCCCACTGAGCAATACTCTGGTACAGAGATCCCTCCAGGAAAAACATTCGGATTTGGAATGAACTCACCATCAAGATGGAGATTGTACGAGTCAAACCGTTCTCTTAGGCATGGCTTGATTAAGGGGGATGTAGGCGGATTTACATAACATCGTATTATAATTTTTTAAGCAGTCAGGATTTGATGTAAAACAATGAAATTTTGTAATCTTAAGAAATACACATGTGAGAAAATATTTATCATTAATTTTTGTAGAAAAAACAGAAATTGTGTATATATAAACATTTGAAATTTTTAATGTTTAACTTCACAAAGGTGCAGTTTTCTTAAAAACCAATCACATTAAAAATTTGAAATTTTGCAGAACTGCTCCTTAAATACAGGTTAACAAATGATTGTAAGGAAATTTTGGAATTAGTTATAGTTTTTTAAATATTAATTATTGAATTCGTGTCATATTATTTGTTGCAAAAAATTTGAGTTTAATAAATCATTACGAAGAATCTAAACAATATTTGAAAAAATCCTTACAAGCAAATTCTTGTCATTATTATCTGCTACTATGTACAAAATTTGACTATTGTACGCCGAATAGTTTTTGAGAAAAAGGTACACTTATGACAAAAAATGAAGGTTGCGGGAAATTGCTTGCAAACATTGAAGAGCAGTTTTGGAACCTCACAAACGATATGTAAAGTACGAACTAAGCTATTCTTTTTACCGTTATCCAATAAACGTAGCCTTTGTTTCCTACAATTTACACAGCCACAGAATGTATTAACTGATTCAGAAAGCATTTGCAAGTATATTATTCTAAAACTATTGGTCACATTCTCATTTCCATTTTCATTACAATGACCTTCACCCACTTTTCGTCTTGATTCCCTCAGTTGAGTTTCCGGATCAAGAGGTACATGTTTCCACTTCACATTCTACAACATTATTAACCTCAATTTCTGTTTAATCTTTGGGAAGAAATGTTAAATATTTTGGCTTTTTCACTTTCTTATCAATAACTAGTTGCTCTAACCATGATATCAATCTAATGACTTCGTAACACACTAACTATTTCAAAAGAAAACTCTATCAACACGAAAAACTGGGTTCACAAGAAAAACACGCTTCAAAACAACATGTAAACACACGTTTGCAACGCGGGAAATAACCAAAGCCTTCTAAAACAGGAGATTTCCGAACGCCTGTCAAACAGCTCTATGACAACGCCTTTTAATGTGGCCGCCTACCGGGATGATATATAAATTTTAAGGGTCTTACCGCGATCTGATTGGTCTAACATTTTGGGAGAATATACTAAAAACTATATGGAATAATATGAGAATAAAAACTGAAAATCAATTTTTTGCCCATATTCCACCTACATCCCCCCTTAAAGTGAGTTCCTTAGGACGATTTCTCGCAGAAAATAATATTCATAGATAGGCCCGGGTTTAGAGTGTGTTCCCTCTCCGGTATGGAGATCACTCGCGGTGAACGCACGCCGCATTTAGAGTGACCACGCCCTAGTATGGAGATCTTCCGCGCCAACCCGCTCTCTTACGCATGTCTCGATTATAGCAAGACGCTGAGATTTCCCGCAACAAACAAATCGCTTACGCAGCCCCGGACTTAGAGTGAATTTTAAAATCCAAGAGACACCCATAGTTGTAAAGTATACCTCACTCTACGATGCCGAATCAACCTTCGAAGGGACGCGATCAGTCACACGATACTTAGTAGCAGAATTGCCATTTTGTTAGATTTTTTATCAGTGATCTGTGTTATCAGTGAACTTTTTATCGATGATATCTTGACTTTGCAAACCTCTGAAATTGAACAGCTGGTTATTTTAAATAATTTTGGACCTGTTCAATCGACATCTACGTATCAATATTGTTTCCTACTGGGTGACATAAGACAGTCATCAAATCCACACAGTCACGGGATGATCCTCTATCATGATAATCAAATAACTATTCAGTTATCGACATGATATCTGACAAACAAAAGTAGAGATGTGGTAAGTTTCCTGGTCGTTCTATGTTTCTATTGATTATTCCATCACGAACTACAATTTTAATGCTTATTGATCGCCACAGCCTACCATAAGTGATAGCTATCATAATATCTGAACACATATGGCCGTTCGGTTGCGGGAGTCCCAGGACAGACAGTGACTAGAATATTTGACAGCGGGAACTATGACTCATTGTATCGCTTACCTGGCGATTCAACGCGCGGCAATAAACAAAAATAACTCCAGAGGTCTCACGAAAGAAATAAATTTTCATGCTCTAATATAAGTAGTGTTGCGAAGACCCAGATGAAAGAAACAAATCGTTCAAAACTATGGTTGTCTTCGGAGACGAATAACACTACCTTGATACGAGTGCAAACCAAATTAATAACACTATTCTCCATTTGGAAGACAATTTAAATCGATAAAAATTACCTTTTTTTGTGGAATCTGAAACCAATATCTCAATTTCTAAAGACGAAATATTGTTCCAAACCGAAGAATGATTTTGAATTAGCAACTTTGTGTGCTTTACAGATTCATAATCTTAATTATGACGTAATTCGATTAGGCTATTATTCTTACTGAAGATCAAGATAATATGAAATGCAAACATCTGTAGTTAACAAGTGAGGTATAAATTAAAATTCATGGTATGTGAAGAATACGAAACGACTTGTTCACTGAACATTTCACGAGAACTTTGTCTTGCTTGCGCTATACATTTCATCATGAATAACTTGATAAAATTAGTGAACATTTTGCAATATGTTTTTCATTTGTTGACATTAAAGTGTCCGATCAATCAAGTGATAAGCATTACTGAAAATATTTGACATGGAAGAAAATTAAATATTCACATCATTCACTTAACTCTTAAATGAACTGTGCACATTCCTTTCAACTTGGCGGAACCAAAAGGTGTTCAGTAATATGAAAAAAATATGTTTTACAAGAAACACAACAAAACGAGTTTACTGTAAAAAATGCATTTTTATTAAAAAATAAAGAGTTTTACATCACAGAGACAAATGTGTCACACGTAGGAGGAAAAACTCGACTAATAAACTGTTTGTTTGAACGTGCTTTTAATTTACAGTTAGAGAGAAAAAACGGCTCTGATCGAGCAAATACGGCAACAACGACGACTCGATTCAACTAAATCGACGAGACCGACTATACAGCCAATCTAATATAGTACAAAATCAATATTTGTTTGTTTGTTCGAATTTTATGCCTACCGTACCGTTCATTCCGATTGCGATAAAATTTTGTCAACTTATTTCTTGAAGAATATTGTATTGTGCATTTGGAATGTGGGTACGTCCGTCGCACATAGATGCGCGTTTATTATGATTTTATGTGCTTATGCTGACTAAAGCACCCATATGAACAGAAGCACTACCCAACTCTCGCCATAACCCTCAAGTATAAAGCGGGTTCTTCGCTGCATATTCTGTCCCGGCCATTGTGAATATCGGCTCGGGAATTATTACTTGAGACGTTTGAATCAAATTTCTCCAAGACTGGTGTCATAGGATTGAATGCTCAAACGTAATTCCTTACGTTTAAAAAATAGGTTAGCTTCACAACCATGTCCAAACCATGACATGGAAACCAACCCATACTCGCCAAAAAGATCATCTGTAAAATGTTTGCCGAGCGCCAAGTGAAATGTGATTACAAAACACGTGACCAGTAGCGTGGTGGAGTGTAATACATATTGCAAGCACAGTTTTGATAAAACATACAGCCCGACACACAATAGAAAAAGCCAAAATTCATAACGATCGACTGAAGATGTTTAAGTTGCAGTCGACTATTGTCGCGTGTTCACTAGCCCGACGCTCTTCAACTACACTGTGGTGCTGTGGCGTCCGAGTTCTCCGAGGGAAACCGTCTCCGTTCGAACCGGTACGGACCGCGGGCCGGGCGGACGGGCGGGCGGGCGGACCGCACGGGCGGGCGGGCGGGCGTTCGGTGCGGGCGTTCGGGCGGCGTTCGGGCGAGCGTGGCGTTCGGGCGAGCGGGGCGTTCGGGCGAGCGGTGCGTTCGGGCTAGCGGGCGGCGGCGAGCGGTCGGGCGGGCGAGTCGGCGGGCGGGCGAGCGGTGCGGCGGGTGACCGGGCGGGCGGGCGAGCGGGCGGGCGGGCGAGCGGGCGGGCGGGCAGGGGCGAGCGGGCGGGCGGGCGAGCGGGCGGGCGGGCGTAGCGGGCGGGCGGGGGCAGGCGGGGGCGGGCGGGCGAGCGGTGCGGGCGGGCGAGCGGGGCGGCGGGCGAGCGGGCGGGCGGGCGAGCGGCGGGGCGAGCGGGCGGGTGAGCGGGCGGGCGAGCGGGGCGAGCGGGCGGGGCGGGCGGGCGGGCGGGCGGGCGGGCGGGCGGGCGGGCGGGCGGGCGGGCGGGCGAGCGGGCGGGCGAGCGGGCGGGCGGGCGGGCGGGCGGGCGGGCGGGCGGGCGGGCGGGCGGGCGGGCGGGCGGGCGGGCGGGCGGGCGGGCGGGCGGGCGAGCGGGCGGGCGGGCGGGCGGGCGGGCGGGCGGGCGAGCGGGCGGGCGGGCGAGCGGGCGGGCGAGCGGGCGGGCGAGCGGGCGGGCGGGCGGGCGGGCGGGCGAGCGGGCGGGCGGGCGAGCGGGCGGGCGGGCGGGCGGGCGGGCGGGCGGGCGGGCGGGCGGGCGGGCGGGCGAGCGGGCGGGCGAGCGGGCGAGCGAGCGGGCGGGCGCGCGGGCGGGCGCGCGGGGCGGGCGGGCGGGCGGGCGGGCGGGCGGGCGGGCGGGCGGCGAGCGGGCGGGCGGGCGGGCGGGCGGGCGAGCGGGCGGGCGGGCGGGCGAGCGAGCGAGCGGGCGGGCGCGCGGGCGGGCGGGCGGGCGGGCGGGCGGGCGGGCGGGCGGGCGGGCGGGCGGGCGGGCGGGCGAGCGGGCGGGTGGGCGAGCGTGCGGGCGAGCGGGCGGGCGGGCGGGCGGGCGTTCGGGCGGGCGTTCGGGCGGGCGTTCGGGCGGGCGTTCGGGCGGGCGTTCGGGCGGGCGTTCGGGCGGGCGTTCGGGCGGGCGTTCGGGCGGGCGTTCGGGCGGGCGTTCGGGCGGGCGTTCGGGCGGGCGTTCGGGCGGGCGTTCGGGCGGGCGTTCGGGCGGGCGTTCGGGCGGGCGTTCGGGCGGGCGTTCGGGCGGGCGTTCGCGCGGGCGTTCGCGCGGGCGGGCGGGCGGGCGGGCGGACGGGCGGGCGGGCGGACGGGCGGGCGGGCGGACGGGCGGGCGGGCGGGCGGGCGGGCGGGCGGAGGCGCGGGGAAGGTCCAGCCGCTGGCACCGCTCGGCCCGCGCCCGCGTGCGCCGTCGCCCGGCGGCGGGCAGAGGCGCTGGGCGCGGCGGGAGCCAAGACCTTGGCGCGAATGTCAAGGCCCCGCCCAACCTGCTCTGCCGCCCGCCGCCTAAGGCGCGGGACACGTGCGGCGGAGTGCCAGCGGAGCCAAAGGCAAAGGGGAGCTAGGGGCAGAGGAATCAAGGTGGATTGGATGGAGTGATCGATTAGTGATTCCGGGCGCGTCAACGGCCAAGGTCATTATTCTCGTAAGCGTAGTGCATGTGTTGTGGCGCTCATCTTCCCCAGCTAGCTGGAAAGGTCCGGCGCCGACCTACGTCAGCTGGCGGGGATCTTCCCTAACCAGGTATCTCTTATCAGGCGGGAAACCACCTCAGAAGGGCAAGCACTATGCTTTCGACGTGTCTCCTGACAAGTTGCGGTGTAGTGCATGTAAGTGTGTAAGTAAGGGGTGAGGGTAGGACAAGGAAGAGGAAGGAAAGATCGCATGCGCACGGTTGTTAGGGTACTCCTCCAACATTCGGCCTGGTGTTGATAGGAGAAACCACGGAAAGATCAGCTAGAATTCTTCTCCAGACAGCAGTTGAATTCCACCGGACTAAACAGCAAATGTCGAAAATCTGTCGGGATTCGAACCCTAGAACCTCCCAGTCAGAGAATCTTCAGTGACGTCAGTAGATAACCTGAGCCACCTTTGCCGGTGAAATAGGTGGAATTCATCACTCCACCACTTTTATCCCTTATTATCTTAAGGAGACTTCTAGCGGCCGGCTGCTCTGATGTGTAGTTTTCCGTGGTTTCTACGATCATCACCAGGCGAATGTCGGAGCAGTACTCTAACACATCGTGTCACACGCCAGGCCGGCTGAGATAGCCCAAAGCAACAACTCTTTCTGCTTTGAGTTCTGTTTGAGGTGGATTTTCGACACTAGCAAGATCTGTCTGTATTTGGCGCCCGCGTACGGGGCATGGCCTACCAGCAGCGTCCCGGCCTCGCGGCCGTGGGTTAAGGGATACGTGACACTAGCAAGGTAGCGAAGTCAAATTCAGTCGCTGTCTGCAGGAGAATTCTAGCGGTCAGCTGCTCTGATGTGTAGTATTCCGTGGTTTCTACGATCATCACCAGGCGAATGTCGGAGCAGTACTCTAACACATGGGCCACGGACCGCGCGCAATCTTTCTTTACACATCCTTGACCTAATCTCTCCTGCTAAACACAAACATACGCACGCACTTATACTTACATTCACACGAACTCTCGTACATTACCACACACGACAGGAGGCCAATAGCTTACGGCTCGTCTCACCTGGGACGGGGCCTTACCGATATCGCGGGTGAGGAAGAAACCATCCCGAGGCGACTCGGCGCTAGAACTCACGTTCTGGTGACTAAGAGACCCCGCCATCTTCCGGAATATGACATGAACAGACTTTAAGAACGAATGTCTGTAGCGGTTGAAGCGGGGCCCGTAAACACGAAATAATAAATAAATCGAAATCAGTCGCCGAATCACCGCCGAAATGGTGAGCGAAACCACCGCCACTCCTCATCTCGTTGGGGATCAAACGACCTCAAGCAAGCAACGTTGTTGTTGTTAGCCAACGCCCATCCTTGGCAGGTTAGCCATTTGGGGACACGCCGGCCAGTATAGACGTGCGGTTTTTCCCTCGGCGTTTGGGGATCCGCATCCCTACAATGATCAAGCGTGTAGGTGGCGAATCGCTGTTGCTCATTTAGCGTTACCCAGGGGACACGTGTGGCAGACCATGGACGCGACCAACTTTGTCTTCGCTGTCAATTATTAATATTATCATTATTATTAATGAATTAGGAGGTGATAGGATGATGGTGAGAGGTGATCGTGGGCTTTTTGAATCATCCCAACATTTGCCTTATGACCGAGAGAATCCACGAAAACACCCGTCAGGATGGCCGGCCCGGGGATCGAACCCGGAGCTCCCGATTGCGAAGTCAACGCGCTACGCACTCAGCCACTTCGCTCGGCCAAGCGAGCAAGTGCGTTCCCTGAGTTACTTGCCCACGAGAATTTCCTATTCAATCAAGTCAGCCGCATTAAGCAAGGGCGGCGGCTCCAAAAGTGGAGTGCTGATCCGAATATTGATGGGCACATTACAAAAAGAATTATTGAAATTAAAAACTTGCTTCTTAACCACGTGAATCAAAAGATAGTATGGAATATGTTTGGTAGAGCAATCAAGAAAAGTCGTGAAGGGCCATGAAGAAACAATAAAGGAAAAGTGTTGATATACGGTAACTTCAAAGGTGGAAGATGAGTGGAGAGGTCAGAAAAACAAAGACATGTGATTAATTGGAGGAGGTTAAGAAGTTGGTAGACCATAAATAACGTTTGTGGAAGACGAGCAGAACAATGAAAAGGATAAACATGGTACAAGAGAGGTTTTTTGTAGGATTGGTGGAAGAAACAAATTAATGATGTCGACGTAAGAGCGCGTAATTGAAGGAGTGTAGTTGGTCTCTGTTGCAGATGTTTGATCACGTAATATCAATAACAACTCGTAAATTATCAACATATATTATTATACATAATTAAATAAATATGATAGTCTGGAATTACATGTAAATATAAATGTTCAAAAGAAACACTGAGATGTTACTCGTGTGACCTAAATAGGAGGTAGTAAATTAAAAAAAAGATTTCTCTAAGAAAAACAAATTTTCATGTATGCATTCTGAAAAGGGTAATTTAGCTTAATGTGATCAGTTGACTTACAGGAATTAATTCATGTGCTTTGTTGTAAGGCAACCCAAAGTTTTTTCGAATGATAGAATTTGATAATGATAAAATTTCTATTCAGAAATACCCATTCTGGCAAATCGATGTTTTCTCTGTCAACTAGCAAAGTAGTTAAAGAGTACCGCTGGAATGAAGCATTGTTCTGGGAATGTATTTGAGAAGTTATGGACTGTGTGTTTGTGAATGTGACGTGCAGATATTCATGTGCAAATGCCTATTTGACCAAAGCATTCCGCACGTTCTTGCAGTCGGCCATCTCTTCCATACAGTTCGCGAAGACATTTCAACAACCACAGCCGTGATCTGTTTTGTCCACTGAACCGGTTGCTTATCGCTGCTTAGAGGTTAAGAATTTCAACGAGCCATCGGAGCGTGGAATCATCTAATACTGTGTGGGAAAGTTATCCTCAGTAATATTCATCAGGATGATAACATCTGGCGCACTGCTACACGCCGCTCTGGTTCGTGATACTTGTCATTTCTGCTGCCACGGAATACCACTTGCTGAACATAGGACGTTTTGTAGATAAGAGACATCGGCAATGTCTTCACGTTAAGTGCACAACGTACCGTTTCATGTTGAAATCTAGACTCAAAGTAAAATTACCATATTTTTAGTGTGTGCTGGTACACACTAAAAAGTACTTTGTTAGTAAATTTATAGTACTCATATCCAGGTTTGCATGCAGGCAGGTTTTATGTTTAATTAATTCTATCTATTTACAAACGTGAAATAGATTGTTTTTATTGAGTCAGTTTCATATGTTCAAATTTCAAAATTCCGGAGTTCCAAAATTTTTTATAACAGCTGGGCAAATAATGAAGATGCTAATGTATCTAAATGTAGCATTCTGAACCCAAACAAATTTGTTTCAACAAAACGAGATTGGCTGCTTCACAAGGACTTGTCCAACCCCTGTGAAGTGTCCTAAAACTTACTCCAATTCCAATTTCTCCCCTATCTGGCCGCTGGGTAGTGACGCAGGAGCGCGTAGCAAGAGGCGCGTACGCGAAGATGCTACCTGCCTGTCCTCTTGATAACTAACTGCGACGAGACGTGACGGATATGACATTTGTAATATTAATGGAGGATTACTCCTGCGCCGTTGTTAATGGAGGATTACTCAGAAAACGCAAAGCGCTCAACTGCCCCTAAAGGGCTTGAATCGTTGTGTCAATTGTAGACGCAACATATTAAAAAAACTATGACAAATAATACTCATTTCATTAAAGCAATTAAAATGGACACAAGCTTCACAATTGATCAAAATGAAAGCAAACAACGAAAAACAAAAACAAATATTCGTAACATTTCTTCTACTACCTCCACCCTCATCCATTACTAAATCCTGGTCTTCGTCGACGGGGTGCTTTGTTTACATGCAGGCGAGCAACGATCATTCAAGTGGGATACCATGGAATGGCAGTCGCCTAGGGGGTTGGAATAAACAAGTAAAATAGAATAAAGAAAAAAAACATACACTAGTAACAAATCTTGTAAGAGCTTTGGTATTGTCTTCTTCCACAGCACAAATTTGTCCGCTGACCTTTCGCATTGAATGCATCGACACAAGTATGCCCAGAAACAATCAATAAGAAATGTATTTCTCATTGATTGTTCACGAAATTAAAATATTTTTCAGTCACATTGTGGTTTGAAAAGCTATAAAATATGTTTCAAATCTTTCTAACACATAGGTTGTTTTAGTTGATATTTGTTATATTCGTTCATATAAAATGTAAAGTAATAATGATATCGAATTTCAATTTTATGTTTATTGAATAAGAAAGCATTACTCAATAAACCAAACATGTAGATGTTTATCCATCTTCAGTGAATGTGCCAAAACATCTAATAGCAGTGAATACAAGAGACATAACAGATATGTTCAGTTAAAGCTTGAAAAAAAAATGAAAAGTGAAAAAAGTACTACAAAATTAGAACCATTTTGTCAGCCGCCCTTCTTCGGATGATTGCTTCGATTTCAATGATTAATGATTCTGGACAAGTCAAATGCTAAGGTCACTAGTCCCGTAAGTGTAGTGCATGTTTCCCCTCGGTAGGTGACGGTGATCTTCCCTCGCCGAAAGGTGAGATTCGGCAACGACCTACCTGTCGGATACCGGGGTTTTCTCTAACCAGGTGTCTCCCACCAGCGGGGCACTGCCCCAGCCGGGACAAGCTGTAAGCTCCCGTCCGATCTCCCGGTAAGTGTGATAGTGTAGCGTATTTAAGCGGAAGTGTGTATAAGTAAGGGGTGAGGTTAGGCCAAAGTAAGGGAAGGAAATATCGCGCGCGATCCATGACCTGTTTGTTAGACTGTTCTGATTGGTGTAGATCGGAGAGATCGCGGAAAAAATATTGTACCTATCAGAGCAGCCGGCCGTTAGAATTTTCATCCAGACAGTGGCTGAGTTAGACCTAGCTGTCGAACTTCCGGCCTTCTGACTTAACGTCGAAAATCCTGCCACTCTCGGGACTCAAACCCTTGGACATCCCGGTCAGGGGCAGTACAGTGACATCAATGGTGCCCTGAGCCACCTAGGACAGTAACGTTTAAAATATTGTACCAGGATAACGCCGAGTAAACAACTAGTTGAATTACTCAAATTAAAACGTTTGTCACCCGCTCTAAACTTCGAAATAAAATTAAAACGTTCCATAAGCACATTTTTCTTGTAATACAGCTTGACTGATCATTCACCACAACATTAATATTTGTCCGTTGACCTGATGCATGGAACCCCGTGTGGCGGCTGCCGGGCGAGCAACAACCTCTGCGCGGCTTCCGTCTTACGTCGGAGGAGGGTGATGAAACGAGAGGGGCGGCGCGTGGCGGCCGGAGCCAGAGGTTAATTAAAAGATGCAAATGGGCGACGCTCATACGCCACCTCCCCGTCTGATCGCTTCGCGCGCCAGCCACGCCCCTTCGTCGCTCGCGCTTCGCCTTCAACGAATTAGATTGGCATTGTCTCGTTAGCGCACTTGGAACTTAATGTGATGTTTCGTAATCATGATTATACATTTCACATATATTCAACATTTCTGTAATCGAAGTCTATTAAAACTAGTGGTGCTACAACACCACATACTTTCTCCCATTAATTCCACATTTTCAATTTTCGAACATTCAGAGAGTTCAATGAAAATGAGATCCGCACCATTCATTTAAGAAATTTTTCTTCTATGCGTGGGAAAAACTTAAAGAAAAAATTTGAATCTGTTTTTGAGAAATGTTAATTTTTTAAAAATTACCTGTATTTCGGGCAAAATTACACGAAAACTACTTGTATTTTCAAAAAATTGAACATGAACCTATTTAAAGATTTGTCTTTAAGAGACAAATTTCATTTAGGAACAAAATGTAGATCTTCAATATTATAGTTGTAGGAAGACGCTCCCAAACAATTGTACTTTTGAAATTTTCAAAAAATCTGTCTTTTCAACGAACACGAGATCTCCACTATTCTCTTAAACGTTTGTAAAGGTGTGCGAGGACAAAGTTTGGTAAAAAAATTTAAAGAGAATGTGAAAAACTTTTGAAAATATTTTTGAACCTTCATGTACACTCAAAAATTAAAATATTCGTTTGAAACTCCCAAAGCCTTGAATTAATTCTGATCAATTAGGGAATATCACTTTTGAAGAAAATCGGCTAAATGGTTTAGACGCTAGCGTTGACCACAGACAGACGTTTTGCCGTCAATTGATTTTTCGGTATCAAGGATCCACAAAACTTGGATCCTAGCTACACCACGTGTTAGGGAAATCTTTCTCTATATTTAGCATCAGGATTTATTTACTTTTTCGTTACCAAAACCCAACAAAAAGTTTTTCCGCCTAAAATTCGCCGTTTTCCGGCGCACGATTACATAACTTTCTCTTCTTACGAAGTACTTTCATAGGGGGAAGAAAGTAAAAGTTTGCTGACGTTATCCGACGACTAAGCCATGTTACTACCCACCCATTTCGTGGGCTGTATTTGTAAATATATACCAACTTGCGTACCCGTGCGAGAACTCTCGCATGCTATATCCCTCCCGCTTCCTTATATTCCCATTTGCCTATTAAGCCTATAATATATATTTTTCTTTAAGACCCTCTTATCCTTCATCACTTGTTCTATATGTCACCTTGTAATTGATAATTAACACACCCTTATCAATACAAACTATTCTTATTTAACTTTATTTTTGAGCAAAGAGGTACACTCGTGAAATTCAATCGCACAGAATATAAAGTAATTAGTAATTTCACATACAGGTGCAGATTCTACAGGCCAGAGGTGGGGAAGAATCGAGAGGCGTCGAACCAGCAAAAATGTAATAGAATGGTCAAGAGTATCTCATCCTGTAGATTACGGTGTGAGGATTGTTTCTCTGAGTCCTTTGGCTTCAAAAGTTTAGTTCTTAAGGCCCTAGAACGCTTTGTTTAGGAGTTATTTAACAATATACATTCAAAACTGACGTACGCTGCGGGTTGCATTTACATGCTTATTTAGATGCGTTTTCTTAAACAAATCCTTCATATTTTTAAAGTCAAAGTGCAATTCTCTTTCTTTAGATACCTTATTTATAAAGACTGGTTGCATGTGAGAGCCGCAAAGGAAAGGTATACCACTGAAATAATATAGGAGACAAAGTTTGGCACCACGTGGCATCAATGCTACCAACTGTTTTTAAACTCCTATGTTCGTCTCCTGCAACCGATATGATGAGATCAGCTATATTTTCCCCATTATCTGTGTCGTTCTTTAAATGAGGAAATGGAGATCCGAGTACAACGTGACCTGTTGGAGGAATCCAACAAATCTCCTCCGTTTAAAATCTCAAACCGCTCCTTTTATAATCGGATCCCGTATTTGCTCATTAAATCAAATTTTAATTTTGCCAGGCATCTACGCAAGGTTCTTCTTTATACCATGAACATGACTTTGAGAATTTTCCACTAATCGAAAAGTCATCATCCATGACGTGTTAGATTCCCCAGTTTTGTTTAGAAAGTCAGAGTGATAACACCCCAGGCACTAGCACCAACTCTTGAAGAAATATTTAACATATTTGTGTAACATTTTTCGAAGTCAAATAAACTTTATCAGCATATTGCTTTTAGACTGACGTTTGGTTTAATAATGAGTGCCATAAAACAGCAACAATTGAGAAGCAATTGGACTACACTTTACATGTTTAAAAAATGTTCATTATTTCGGATTGAGCACCATACACGTGCTCACAGAATACGAAATCATTATAAACTTGATCGGAAACGGGCCGCTGTGAACGGAGAATCAGTCCAACATTAGACTAAGATCGATTTACACACTTCCTTTTGGATTTTTGAGAACGCGTGCATTTGCATTGTGGTTTTTTGGAACTCCAGAATAGTGAAACTCCAAAAGCAACACAGCGCGTGGATGAAGTGGGATTCAATTTTTCGAAAAAAAGTATTTTTCTCGTTGCCTGTAGCGGATTGTTTAAAATGCTTCGCCTTGGCATGTGCGTCGGTTTGACATAATAATATTGTATGACATAAAACCATTATTGTTATTATTATTATTATTATTATTCCCTTATAACAGTTAAAATATCATCACTGATAGTGCAGCAAATTCGTTGTTTCATATAAGATGTATGTGAGACTAACACATAACATCGAACTACTGATTTTTCTTATTATTTATATACTTCTTGATCTAATAACTAATGAGACATTAACACTTCACAAAGGCTATGGTTCTCTCAATATTTTATTCCGTTACTGAAACTAAGTTATCGTATCTTGTTATAAGTGTACCATAGATCAGGGACTATTGTTATTAGTTCAACCCTCTGTTGGCAGGTGAAACCCCAGTCACTGCACATTCCATAACTAAAATTATAATACAGTTAAATATATGTATCAATTTACAAGTTCTTGCTTTAAGTTAAGGCTGGCATATCTAACGGTATGTTAACACTATTATCTAAACTAGCTCCATAAAAAGATTGTAAAATACGGAGGGGTTAGGAACCTGGGTGTAACATAAAATAAGAACATTAAAGAGCACGCTAATATCGTGAAATAAAAGCAAATAAATGAACTAATTCACATTCCCGTACTCTGAAAATGCTTGACTCAGAATAGGATCAGCTGTCTTGAAAGATTATGCATGGCCACACTATCTATCCTTTTGAACACGTGACTACCAAATTTTCATTGAGTGCTTTGAACTCTCATGGTATAGTATACATACGAACTCTCTTGCCAATATTTATAGTCGGGCGACTGTCAACTTACTGCGTTTTGATTAGTTTTCTCGTAAGCTATTTATATGCAAATGCGAGGCCACGTCTCACGGAATTCCAGGTTATTCCACAGTGGAGTCCCAATGACAAGGATGTAACTTCACTTGTGGAACTTGTGATTCACATAGCTTTCATTCTATGCACATTTAAGGATATACTATAAAATAGTGCGAAAAATACTTTAATACTTTAAAATTAATTTTTAAATAAAAATTAAGTTCTAATTAAAAAATACCTTAGATTAAGTTTTAAATCTAATTGGTATAAGTATATGGCTGGTGCAGGTGGAGAAATAAGCATAGAGGGCGATTTGTTTCACACTTTGCCTAAATCTATCTGCTGGGGTCCTTATAAAGGATGGACCATTGTGGTGGACCGGTTGTACCAACCTAGCTACGCCCATGATCCTAAGGATCAACGACGGATACGAAAGAAGGGAAGTACATTTTTTTTGTAATTTTGCCATTTTTTGAAAGATCTCTCATGTCGTTAATATGCACATTTCCAGCAACTTATAAACACTTTTATATTTGTGAGTTAATATGCTTCAAAAGACTTCTAATGAAGGTTTTCGAAAACTCAAATATTTTCTGTGAAAAAGAGCTTCAAATTTCGAATTTACAGTAGGCTCAAACGCCATTTTCTTAAAAACGGCTCTACATTTTTTAAAGAAAATTACCATTGAGGTCGAGGTTTCACTGTTCTTTATATTCTTAAAATAATATTTCCGTTTTACTATTATTAAGAAACCGAAGAATTTAGAAAATGTCAAAAAATGTAGTTTGGGCGGCGACAGATGGCAGCTTGCAAGAGTATGTGGCAATCCGAAAAGCTAACCGAGGAAATATAAAACTCATACGGAAAAGTCTATGCCATTCTGTAGCACCACTAGTTTTGTAAACAATGGGATCTCGATTTAATACCAGTTGCCGGTCATATTCTGCTGTAGACATCCAATCGACCCGCGGATCATCATTAACCCCCTTCACAACTTCATCGACCCCATGGGGTCGAAACCGACCCCCGTTGGGAACCTCCGATGCAGAGTGACAGTGTTCGTCGATACAGCAAGTCCACAGGCACAGGCGTTTTTTCCGTCCACCTAGACGGCTCGCAGCAATTTTGCCATCGTTCTTGCGCCCCGACGCTTCATCCCGGCGGCCCGAGGCGCAAGAAGCCCCGCGCCACGTGACGCGGCGGGGCGGCGAAGGGGGTGGGGGCGGCGGGCTATAAAGGGCCGCGCGCAAGAAGCTGCCGCCGCGCCGTTCCGGGCTGTGACGGCGCTGCGCCGCGCACAATGACCGACCCCCCCCCCCACCGCAGCCAATTTGAGAGCGGAATTCCCCCAAGGGAAGGTTTGTAGAGGCAGGCGGCGGATGATCTGCAAGAATCCTTCCTTCCCATTGGTGTGCGTCGTGGAAGGGATTTAAAGAAATGGACGAAGGTACATTTGTTAATGAAATTTCCAGCCACAGAACGGCATAAATGGTATCTGCTTTATACCTATCATCTAAAACACAGTAAGAGCAGAAAACAAAAAAACATAGACTTCAATAATGAGATAAAAACCGTATTTCGTTGCATGAATATAGAGCAAAACGCTGAAAAAGGCGCTGAAAGCCGCTTATGAAAGACGCTGCGGTGGACACAAGGACCGAACTCCCCTCTCCCCACTATAGCCAATTTAAGACGCGCGGAGTGGAATTCTCCCAAGGGACGGTTTGTAGAGGCAGTCTTCGGATGATCTGCAAAAAATCTTCCTTCCCATTGGTGTGCGTAATTAAATTTGATGTAGGAATTTGAAGATAAGGATCTAGAAGATGCATTTGTCAATGAAATTTCTGTGTTATAGAGCGATATGAATAGCATATTTTTTCCACGTATCATCTAAAACTCAGTAAAAGTAAAAAACAATAAACAGTGAACTTCAACATTAAGATAATAAAACAGTATTTCTTTATATGAATATAGAGAAATTTCAGCATATTCTTTCAAATTTCCCCATTTTCATAAACCCATTTCGTGGAATTGTACGGTTCAGTCTTAAGTACAGCATATATTTTTGATGGGTTGTGTTAAAACATTTGAAACTAGGCTACTACACCCTTTCACTAATATGATAATAATTATCTAAGTACTTTTCCAGCTGCTTAGCTGCTCAGCTTGCTACAGCTGCTTAGTTGAGTTTTAAGCATGATTTACACATATCTCGCAAATTTCTGGACATAATACAATTTTTAGATATTAAATAATGAAATTATTCAGAGCATCTCCATCACGTAAAGATAATTCACATTCAACATAATAAAGAAAGTAAATCGAAGTAAAAACGTTCGAGGAAATATTTTACATTTACTGTTCGATGAAATACATAAAGAAATGTTATAAAATAGCACAACGTCTCAATTTAACTCGACGTCAGTTAAAATAAATATATCTCTCCCGAAGTGCTATTGTGTATTTTTAATTACAGTAGAACATCTAGATGTCGAATTAATTGTGCCCGAACCCCTTCCGGATGTCATATTGCCCGATTTTAAAATGAACCAACAGAAAAGCCAGTGAACATCTTCAACGTAATAAAATATTGTGAAAACGTTCATAAATCGCGCTGATGGTTCCAGAAGTGGAGCAAATGAGTAAAACGATTAATGCTGATTTTCCCTCTTTTTAAATTAAGATAAATTAATTTACTGCATGTACAATATTGCATGTATTTAGTATTTATTGTCGCAAGTTAATCTAAGCCTGTAACAAAATACAGCGTGTTCAGTAAAGAACAGATTTCCAATAAAATACGTACTTACAGACAGAATCAAACAGAATTGGAGTTTTCCTTCCAATATTGAATCCGGATTATCAACTATCCGGATTTTTTATTTCTAAATTACTGTGCTCTGTGTATATTTCGGAAGACACAGGGTTGTAGGTTTTTCTGATCATGGTAAGATTTTCAAGGCAATTAAGACACAAAAAACAATTGGATGTGCTGCATCAAGCCATAAATTTACAAGAAGCACTGAAGCAAAACATTGAGCCTAAGTTCCCGTAATCGGGGAACGTGGGTACCTGTCCACCCACTGACAGCTGAGCACCTCACTGCGCACACAATGGCCATTGTGGAACACGGCGCAACAACGCAGCCAATTACGACGCAGCTACAAGCAGCGCCGACGGCCACTGCCTCAACTAGCAATTGACTGCGAACAATCGACAATCGGTCAGTCATTGACACAGCAACAGCGTTTGCAGAAGAAAATGTAGTGTTTACTGAAGATCTATTCTTCTGAATTCCCTAACTAGCTATTTGCGCGAAACTTTTATGGTATTCTTTTGAGAATCATTGTGTAAACGATGACTAAAATTCCAACCACACATTTTTCAACATCGTGGGTTAGCGTATTCCTTGGGAAGCTAAATCAATTTATTAAGAGAAATATACAGACAGCTATAAAAACAAAGGAAAGAGAGATTATCGAAGTTTTCGCCTCAGCAATTTTAGTATTTTTTTCTTCAAAAGCTGAACTGAGATGATTCTCAAAAACTAATAATTGATATAGAAAAATATATTTCAACATTTCTTACTGATAGTAGACATCTTAATTGTTTACAAAATATGTTCATTTTTCTGACAATGATTTAAATATTTTTAATACATATGCATTGTAAACCTCTCGATACATTTGGCATAAAACGGGGAAGGAAAGAAAAATAGATGGTCGTCAGGAGACTGATATATTGAAGTATTTACATCTATGAACACAGGGAAAAACTACAAATGCATCGCTGACTTATGAGAGTGAGAAAATCATCACAAGTGAGAAAATTGTCAAAAAGTAGCGAATATTCATTTATTTTCATTAATTAAAATGTGCTTCACTGATTAAAAATTAAGTTAATACTTAATGCACAGTCTGGAAGTAGAATTAAACCGGTATTAAGAGGTTCCATGAAAAATGGTGAACAGGGGTATGTTATCATTTTCTTATAAAGAAATGATATGTAATTGCCACACATCGGGTGTTAAGGAAATTGACTATTTTCACTTGAACATATTTAACGGCTATTAGTATATGTGCACGAATTACAAAAACTGAAGCACTTTGGCATCATTTTATTTCGATTTTTTTGCCTATTTTGACGCAAATGACTTTTCAGACATTTTTAATGTAAATTCCTTTTAAAAAAATATTCGTATCTTGTTCTTCACTTGGTTAAAAACAAGCTTTTAAACCATTTCAGTTTCAGCAGATTAGTAACAGTTATTTATCAGTAAGAAACCCCCTATTTTGTGTAGATTCATATTACCGAAAAAAGTCAAGGACGTTCGTAAAACAAATTATTCTATTAAGAGGGGCCACTGAAAGAAAGAGGTTAGGAATCTCTGGTATAGAGTTTGGTGAATTTCTGCAAAGTCTGGGGCGACGTCCTCTCCCCAACCCATACGTAAATAAAGCATCGGTCTCCCCTTCCGCTGCCATGTAACGCCATTAGGCGGACACGCCTCATGTGATACGGCAATCTGCGGCGGCTGAACGACTGAATTAATATTTACCGTGCGATTCTTCCAGCGGCCATTTGCATGCTAAGAGCGGCCCTCCGATCGCCGCCGCCGCCGTAAAAGTATCAGTGAACCGGCGGCGAGCGCGGCGCCCTGCGAATCGCTCTCTTGAGGAAGCTCGGATGATTTAGTCTCGCGGGCGCCGCGTATCTCGATCGGATCGCCACGAGTTATCGACTCCGCCTGCGAAATTGGTCACGTCACGAGAGTTACGGCAGGCGGCGCCGGTGGCGGCGGTGGTGGTGGTAGCGGAGGCTGTGATGGAAGCGGTAGCGTTGACGGGGCGGGGCGATAGCGGGGCGGGGGCGGGAGCTGGGGTGGGGTTGTGGCGGGGCGTTTGGGGGCGATGGTGGTGGTGGGAACAGAGGCGATGGGGGGCTGGGGCGGCGATAGAAGCGGAAGTGGTGATGGGGCGGTGGCTGGGACGGTGGCGGTGGCATGAGTGGGGGGAGATGGGGACGATGGCGGTGGTAGTGGAGGTGAAAGTGTCGGTGATGGTGACGGTGGGGGCGGCAGTGGTGGTGGCATTGATGGTGTGGAGATGGTGGGGGTGGCAGCGAGGACGGAAGCGGGGATTGGTGGCGAGGCGGGGCGGGGACGGTGGGGGGGGGCGGGGACGGTGGTGGAGACGGTGGCGGGGGCGCGGCGGGGGGGCGGAGGCGGGGCGGGGAGGAGGCGGGGTGGGGAGGAGGCGGGGTGGGGGAAGGAGGCGGGGTGGGGAGGAGGGCAGGGGCGGTGGCGAAGGCAATGGCGGTGGCGGTGGCGTGGAGATGGCGATGGCGTAAGCGAAGGCGGGGGCGGGGATGACGTAGCGGAGCGGAGATGGGGAATCGACGGAAGTGAGGACGAAGGGCATGAGAGAGAGGGTAGCGGAGGAAGGTGGGTCGAGGGTGATGGTAGGAGGGACAGCGAAATGGAAGGGAAAGGGGCGGCAGATCGATGGAGAGAGAAACGCGCTTGGGAGGAGAACGAATTGCTTCGATGATCGTATTGCTGAAGGGAATAAGCAGAAAGAGGTTGAGGGTGAAGGGACATGTGTTCCAAATGTGGTGACGCTAGAGGGACAAGATAACGATGCGGAGCCTCTGATGCCGGGATTCACCGAATGTTGGATTCGGATCGAATGTGGGTTCGATGCGATGGTTGGATTCGGATGGATGTCGGATTTGGTTGGATGTCAGTTTCGTTGATGGTCAGTATCGATGGATGCGAGGGTCAGTTGGATGTCGGTTATCTATTGGATATTAGAATCTGTCGATGGTAGTGTCTAATTTGTATGTTTTAATGGTCAGAATTAGAACTCTGAAGAGATTAAGGAAGATAAGCGAGATGTTAACTTTAAATCACCATGCCATTTACAGTGTAGTTTCTTATTCCAATTTGCCATACGAAGCAAAAATATTAACACCAAGACCAAAAACGGAAATAATGGAACAGCGTAAATGAAGATACTTGTGTCGTTAAGGCTTAAACGTTACTCTACAGAAGATATTATTAGAAGCGATGCAATAAGAGTTGCATGACAGAGCGGCTTGAGGTCTGGTTTTCTTGGTATCCTTTCGTTTACCCTGCCTCTCATTCCTCAATTTCTCCGTACATCTCATCATTATCGACATCATAGATTAACGCTTATGAGCCTCATTGAAGGTACCCTAAAGTGCGACAAATAAATAGAAAAAACATCGAAAATAAAAAAAACGAGAAAACCTGTGTTTCATTTGTTGCCACTAAAAATAGTAACCAAACAATGGAATATAGTATAATGAACAAAAATAGTGTAGGAATACTGACGAAGATATTGTGAGATTGAAACAGGTCGTATATCTAAGAAGATAAAGTAAGAGAAGGAAGAGGAGGAGGAGAATAAGGAGAAAAAGGAAGAGGAGGAGAATAAGGAGGAGAGGGAAGAGGAGGAGAAGGAAGAGGAGGCGGAGAAGGAGTAGAAAGAAGAAAGTGATGGAGCATTACGTGTTAGTGTACGCACGGCAATGTACAGTAACAAATCATTTGTTAATCGCAAACTGACCAATGCAACGACGATAGAAAATATGACTCCGAGGATGGACAACGGATGGACCTATACCAATCGTTCCGCGCGAGGGGCGATAAAGCGGCGAAGCCAGCGCAGAGAGAGGAGGGGCCGGACAAAGTGGGTGGGGCGGGCCGAGGAGGCGAAGTGGGACGGGGAGAGCGATAAACGCGTCGTTAAGGAACCGGCTCCCTATCTGCGCCGGTCAGATACCCGCGCCCCGCCGCCGTGGAAGAAACCTCGCTCACGCCTCCTCGCAGACTGCCACGATAGCCAAACGCGCCGCCACTCAGATACGCAAGGAAACTCACTCGTCAAATGGAGTTAGACGACTCTCTTTTATTTAACTATTTAATCATTTCAGCATTTAATTATTTATTTAATTGACCACAACAGGTCAAAGCCTCAGTTACAGTACGCATTACAAGAAAAAACATACAAAATAAACAAAGAACAGTTTCAAATGAATAACAAAACTAAATTACAGAAATCCAATTATAAGAATACAAATGTTTGCAAAAGTTGGTAAAACATAACACACCAGTAAGATAAACAAAAATGGAAACATTATATCTTCAAAACAGTCATTACAAAAAGGAACAATGAGTATAAAATGACAATATTACAAAAATGGAAAACGGATCTTAAAAATAATCGGAACATAATAGCAAGCGATACTTAAAATAATAAATACACATTCCGTGATCATTCAATATTTTATTTAAATTCTGTTTATATTTAGTAAAGGAAAAACTGAAGTCTAAATCCCACACTCTACTGAATTCATTGAATTTTGAAGACATTTTCAAGAGTGGTGAATATTTGTGCGGTGATGTATTTGAAATATAATAATTCTCGTTTCGTTTAGCTGCCTACGACTCCAAAATTGTCTACTATTATATTATTTCTTCATTCATATAATGAAAATAAATTTAAAATGTGTTTTATTTATAGTATCCGAGATAAAGCGAATGATTCTAAATATCTTCTTTAGAATTATATCTTTTTTATTACGTGAAGGGTGGTGTTCTTCTCCGCTGAATGGTGAAATCTGATGCAAAACTGTACGCCCACACGTATTTATATTACCGCAGAAGTGATAGTATTAGCGACAAGAATATTGTCTGCCTAAAAGTTCTGTACTGGGAAAAGGAAAAGACGGTTCGAATTCCGACGGATATTTGGAACTGGCCCGATAGCTAATCGAATTCAGCTGCTGTTTAGAGGAAAATTCTAGCGGCCGTTTGCTCGGATCGATGGTTTCCCATGATTTCTCCTATCAGTACCAGGCGAATCTCGGAACAATACCCTAAAAATGAGCCACGAAACGCGCGCAATTTTCCTTCTTCTTCCTTGTACTATTCTCACCAATTACGTAACACACACACACACACGCAAGCACCAGCACGCACGCACTACACTAGCACACAGATCGGGAGTTTTGATCTGGTCAGGGGGGAGATACCAGAGGGGAAGATATCCCATAAGCAGACGAATAGTTTGGCGACGGATTTCACCATTCAGAGGGGGAATAACACACCCGTCAGGGAATAAAACTGGATATAATCCAAAAAGGTATTAGAATCATTAGCTTATCTCGGATAACATAAAAAAAACTCTTCAGTTATCACTCATTCTCTTAGGCGAGGAACGTACTTTCCATCGTAGCCGACTCAAACTAGGCTTGAAGAGCCAGTAGAAGCTTGACGGTAGGGACATGTGATGAGGGATTTTGGCGCTAAACTCAATTCGGATTCACAAATGCGGCGTGCATAGATAAAAGAATGCGTTTTTGTTTCATTGAAAATAACGTGCGCGAAAAGTATGTCGCGCCGAGTCAGATCGGGGCTTCCTAGCAAAAATTGCTTTTATTTTGGTAGTAACTACATCACTGGGAAACAAGTGAAGGTGTCAACACTCCAGTATCTCTTATGATTACGGTGAGTATGCAATTTACGTTTTCTAGCATTCAGTACGTGCCACGAACACAATTTCTGTTTCAAGCACTCTCATCAGCAAGGTACCACTACTTTTCTGATGAACCGATATTTATTAAAATCATATTTATTAAAATTATATTTATTAAAATCATCTGTTGTAACCTGAAATTGAAAGTAACCCCCTGCGAGATGACGTTTGAAGTAATCTAGCATTGGTCCCGTCATATAGTGCGCCAGAAAGTCTCTTCGCAGTGGCATCTTGTTCATGAAAATGCTAGCAACAGAAATCATGTTGGTAGCACGAAATTCTACTTGTAACAAAAGAAAACCTAAACGAATCATGATGATGGGAGTGTTGTACCATCTTATCAGTGAAACTTCCCAGTGAACCGGTTTCTACCACCATAAATGCAATTTTTAATAGGAGACCTGATTCGGCTCGGTGTGGAATTTCCTTGCGCACTGTAGTTCGATATTGAAATAGCAGTAATCTGCACCAGTTTTAGGCTTCTTGTCATAATACAGTTCAAAATCGCTTGAGGTGACCGCTTTATAATGTAAATCCACGGAAAGTACCTGGTCGCTGAAGTTAGGTAGCCGCTGAAAAGTGGAAATATTGACGTGTATCTTATGGAAATATCAATCGGTTCCATGAAAAAATGGTTTTAAGAAAAGGTGGCCGCTTTATCGAGGTGATTGTTTGACAGATTTCACTGTAGTTTTAAAATACTGTAGTAGACTGTTCTTCAGAAGATCTACAGAAACGAGATATTTTTTTTAATAACCCTCACAGACCTGAGTTACTAAGTTTGAACATTTGGAAGGTGATCCCGTACTTAAAAATTGTTTCCGATGACATTGAAGTATGTGAGTAATAAGCTTGAAAAGAATCGCACCTCATCGCTTCAGAGAAAACTGTGAGTCTGTTTTTAAAAATAATTCATCGGAAAATCATAGGATTTTTTTCCAAATCTGAGAGCAGTTCCTCCCTATTGTATGCAGTAAGATTTCTTAAGAACAATATTTATTTGGGCCACACACATCTATTTTTTAAACAATTTTAAATAGAGGTGTTTTAACGATTTACCGGTTCACAGGTCTTTGCAATCGCAGACGTATATTTGAACAAAGAATAATTCCAGTAGGTAATCTTTGCGCATATGAATTCAGTATGTGGCGTTATCGTTCAACTATGTTTGTTGTTTCTCAGATTTTCTTACGGACTTCACTTTGGGCCTTGACCTAGGAGTTCTAACCATACTAACATAAGTATTTTTCCTTCTTCATAATTGACTAATGGTTTTGGATATTTTTCTGTAATTGAAGTGTACTTTTATATTCATTTTGACATTCTTTGTTTTAACTATTTTGTGATATTTGTACTAGAAAAAATTGTTTGAATGATCATAGGTGTGAAGTTTGCAAAATTGATAGCTCAAATACCTGTAGAAATGTTTAAAACCTGAATAACAAGAAAACACCATGTCCAAATGTGCACTTATGTATGTTTTCAACTACTATGAAAGTTTCAATTAAATTGGTTGGTTAGTTCCTTAGAAAAATACTTATGTTAGTATGGCTTAGCATAGAACCCGGTGTTGCAAAGCAACACTGTCTTTCTCAAGGCACAGCGCTCAAACACCAAGAAGATTGGTACAGTTGTGGTGTGTAGAGAAGAGTAAATTCCCTAAGAGATCTACAAATGTTTACAAGCTGTTTCGTTGGCCCCTGACGTGTATGCAACACACTCGACGAACGAGCACTGCAGAAAAGTTGAGTCGCACCCTCTCGCCTAGGACAGTGCAGAACTCTAAGTTCTATGAAACTTCTTAGATTCTTTTGATTGATAGTCATTCGGGGCGCGTCAACTGCTAAGTTCATTAGTACGTAAGTAGTGTGCATGTTTTTTCCTCGGGAGGGGCGGTGATCTTCCTACGCTAGATTTGAGATCCGGCGCCGAATTACCGTCGGCTAGCGGGGTTTTCCTCAACCAGGGTCCCCACAATCGGGGCATCGCCCGGACTCCCTGCATGTGTAGTTCTGTAATGAATGTTGGTGAAAGTGTGTGTAAGTAAGGAGAGAGGACAGGACAAGGAAGAAGAAAGAAAGAAAGAAAGAAAGAAAGAAAGAAAGAAAGAAAAGAAAGAAAAGAAAAAGAAAGAAAAAAGAAAGAAAGAACGAACGAAAATCGTTCACGGTCCGTAGCGTGTTTGTTAGGGTAATGCTCAGGCATTCGCCTGGTATTGGTCGGAGAAACCATGAAAAAATCACCTATCAGAGAAGCCGGCCGTTAGAATTCTCCTCCACACAGCGATAGAACTCGACCTAGTAGCTCGTATCAAAAATCTGCCACCACCGGTGACGCGGAACTGGGACCTCCCAGTCCAAGGCATCGGTTGATGCCCTGAACCACCACTCCGGGTAATCTTCTGTGAAAGCGTAGTATGAAATTTGCGTGATTATGTCGACAGTCGTGTTCTCACGACAAGCAATACCAGCCACTTTTCCGATGGGATGGTAGGCTTTCGCCGCCGAAGGCAATAGATACTTGGCTATCCGAGAGACACCGCGCCCCAGGCACAGTTGCCAACATTTCGGCCGTTGTATTGCGACCTTCCTCAAGAAGCACGCAGTGTCCGAAACGTTGACAACTATTCCTAGGTCGCGGCGTCTCCAGGACAGTCAAGTGTCTTTTCAGATAACTTCCATGTTCTCTAGTTGTCACCGAATCGGACTGCCCAATTTAAGAGCACGATATTATTTTGCAAATTAAACGGAAGCAGGCATGAATGGATCACGTGGCAAAGGTGGTATTGCACGGCAACACTGTCTTTCTCATGCCACAGCGCTCAAACACCAAGAACATTGGTACGGTCGTGGTGTGTAGAGTAGAGTATACTCCCTAACCGAGTTCATGATTCTGGG
>JAHLJT010002406.1:195958379-195989560 GCA_031308135.1 Acheta domesticus
AAGAGCAGAAAACAAAAAAACCATAAACTTCAATAATGAGATAAAAACCGTATTTCGTTGCATGAATATAGAGCAAGACGCTGAAAAAGGCGCTGAAAGCCGCTTATGAAAGGCGCTGCGGTGGACACAAGGACCGAACTCCCCTCCCCCCACTAATGCGTAATTGAATTTGATGTAGGAATTTGAAGATAAGGATCTAAAAGATGCATTTGTCAATGAAATTTCTATGTTACAGAGCGATATGAATAGCATATTTTTTCCACGTATCATCTAAAACTCAGTAAAAGCAAAAATAATAAACAGTGAGGTTCAACATTAAGATAATAAAATCGTATTTCTTTACATGAATATAGAGAATTTCAGCATATTCTTTCAAATTTCCCCATTTTCATAAACCCATTTCGTGGAATTGTACGGTTCAGTCTAAGTACAGCATATATTTTTGATGGGTTGTGTTAAAACATTTGAAACTAGGCTACTACACCCTTTCACTAATATGATAAGAATTATCAAAGTACTTTTTTAGCTGCTTAGCTGCTCAGCTTGCTACAGCTGCTTAGTTGAGTTTTAAGCATGATTTACGCATATCCCGCAAATATCTGGACATAACACAATTATTTACATATTAAATAATGAAATTATTCAGAGCATCTCAATCACGTAAAGAGAATTCACATTCAACATAATAAAGAAAGTAAATCAAAGTAAAAACGTTCGAGGAAATATTTTACATTTACTGTACGATGAGATACATAAAGAAATGTTATAAAATAGCACAACGTCTCAATTTAACTCGACGCCAGTTAACATGAATGTATTTCTCCCGAAGTGCTATTGTGTATTTGTAATTACAGTAGAACATCTAGATTCCGAATTAATTGTGCCCGAACCCCTTCCAGATGTCATATTGCCCGATTTTAAAATGAACCAACAGAAAAGCCAGTAGACAACTTCAACGTAATAAAATATTCTGAAAACGTTCATAAATCGCGCTGATGGTTCCAGAAGTGGATCAAATGAGTTAAACGATTAATTCTGATTTTCCCTCTTTTTAAATTAAGATAAATTAATTTACTACATGTACAATATTGCATATATTTAGTATTTATTGACGAAAATTAATCTAAACCTGTAACAAAATACAGCGTGTTCAGTAAAGAACAGTATTCCGAATAAAAATACGTACTTAGAGACAGAATCAAACAGAATTGGAGTTTTCCTTCCAATATTGAATCCGGATTATCAACTATCCGGATTTTTTATTCTAAATTACTGTGCTCTATGTATATTTCGGAAGACACAGGGTTGTAGGTTTTTCTGATCATGGTAAGATTTTCAAGGCAATTAAGACACAAAAAACAATTGGATGTGCTGCATCAAGCCATAAATTTACAAGAAGCACTGAAGCAAAACATTGAGCCTAAGTTCCCGTAATCGGGGAACGTGGTACCTGTCCACCCACTGACAGCTGAGCACCTCACTGCGCACACAATGGCCATTGTGGAACACGGCGCAACAACGCAGCCAATTACGACGCAGCTACAAGCAGCGCCGACGGCCACTGCCTCAACTAGCAATTGACTGCGAACAATCGACAATCGGTCAGTCATTGACACAGCAACAGCGTTTGCAGAAGAAGTGTGGTGTTTACTGAAGATCTATTCTTCTGAATTCCCTAACTAGCCATTTGCGTGAAACTTTTATGGTATTCTTTTGAGAATCATTGTGTAAACGATGACTAAAATTCCTAACTTCACATTTTTCAACGTCATGGGTTAGCGCTTTTCCTTGGGAAGTTAAATCAATTTATTAAGAGAAATATACAGACAGCTATAAAAACAAAGGCAAGAGAGATTATCGAAGTTTTTGCCTCAGCAATTTTAGTATTTTTTTCTTCAAAAGCTGAACTGAGATGATTCTCAAAAACCAATAATTTATATAGAAAAATATATTTCAACATTTCTTACTGATAGTAGACATCTTAACTGTTTACAAAATATGTTCATTTTTCTGACAATGATTTAAATACTTTTAATACATATGCATTGTAAACCTCTCGATACATTTGGCATAAAACGGGGAAGGAAAGAAAAATAGATGGTCGTCAGGAGACTGATATATTGAAGTATTTACATCTATGAACACAGGGAAAAACTACAAATGCATCGCTGACTTATGAGAGTGAGAAAATCATCACAAGTGAGAAAATTGTCAAAAAGTAGCGAATATTCATTGATTTTCATTAATTAAAATGTGCTTCACTGATTAAAAATTAAGTTAATACTTAATGCACAGTCTGGAAGTAGAATTAAACCGGTATTAAGAGGTTCCATGAAAAATGGGGAACAGGGGTATGTTATCATTTTCTTATAAAGAAATGATATGTTATTGCCACACATCGGGTGTTAAGGAAATTGACTATTTTCACTTCAACATATTTAACGGCTATTAGAGTATGTGCACGAATTACAAAAACTGAAGCACTTTGGCATCATTTTATTTCGATTTTTTGTCTATTTGACGCAAATGACTTTTCAGACATTTTTAATGTAAATTCCTTTTTAAAAGAATTCTTATCTTGTTCTTCTCTTGGTTAAAAACAAGCTTTTAAACCATTTTCAGTTTCAGCAGATTAGTAACAGTTATTTATCAGTAACAAACTCCCTATTTTGTGTAGATTCATATTACAGAAAAAAGTCAAGGACGTTCGTAAAACAAATTATTCTATTAAGAGGGGCCACTGAAAGAAAGAGGTTAGGAATCTCTGGTATAGAGTTTGGTGAATTTCTGCAAAGTCTGGGGCGACGTCGTCTCCCCAACCCATACGTAAATAAAGCATCGTTCTCCCCTTCCGCTGCCATGTAACGCCATTAGGCGGACACGCCTCATGTGATACGGCAATCTGCGGTGGCTGACGACTGAATTAATATTTACCGTGCGATTCTTCCAGCGGCCATTTGCATGCTAAGAGCGGCCTCCGATCGCCGCCGCCGCCGCCGTAAAAGTATCAGTGAACCGGCGGCGGGCGCGGCGCCCTGCGAATCGCTCTCGTGAGGAAGCTCGGATGATTTACTCTCGCGGGCGCCGCGTATCTCGATCGGATCGCCGCGAGTTATCGACTCCGCCTGCGAAATTGGTCACGTCACGGAGAGTTACGGCAGGCGGCGCCGGTGGCGGCGGCGGCGGTGGTGGTGGTAGCGGAGGCGGTGATGGAAGCAGTAGCGTTGACGGGGCGGGGCGATAGCGGGACGGGGAGCGATAGAGGGAGCTGTGGTGGGGTTGTGGCGGGGCGTTTGGGGGCGATGGTGGTGGTGGGAACAGAGGTGATGGGGGGCGGGGGCGGCGATGGAAGCGGTAGCGGTGATGGGGCGGTGGCTGGGACGGTGGCGGTGGCATGAGTGGGGGGGAGATGGGGACGATGGCGGTGGTAGTGGAGGTGAAAGTGTCGGTGATGGTGACGGTGGGGGCGGCAGTGGTGGTGGCATTGATGGTGGTGGAGATGGTGGGGGTGGCAGCGAGGACGGTAGCGGGATTGGTGGCGAGGCGGGGCGGGGCGGGGACGGTGGGGGTGGCGGGGACGGTGGCGGGGGCGTGGCGGGGGGTGGAGGCGGGGTGGGGGAGGAGGCGGGGTGGGGGAGGAGGAGAAGACGGTGGCGGGGGTGCGGCGGGGGGGCGGAGGCGGGGCGGGGAGGAGGCGGGGTGGGGGAGGAGGCGGGGCGGGGAGGAGGCGGGGTGGGGGAGGAGGCGGGGAGGGGGAGGAGGCGGGGTGGGGGAGGAGGCAGGGGCGGTGGCGAAGGCAATGGCGGTGGCGGTGGCGATGGCGATGGCGTAAGCGAAGGCGGGGGCGGGGGTGACGTAGCGGAGCGGAGATGGTGAATCGACGGAAGTGAGGGAGGAAGGAGATGGGCGGTTTGAGAGAGAGGGTGGGGGTAGGGAGGAAGGTGGGTGGAGGGTGATGGTAGGAGGGGCAGCGAAATGGAAGGGGAGGGGGGCGGCAGATCGATGGAGAGAGGAAATGCTCTTGGGAGGAGAACGAATTGCTTCGATGATCGTATTGATGAAGGGAATAAGCAGAAAGAGGTTGAGGTGAAGGGACATGTGTTCCAAATGTGGTGAACGCTAGAGGGACAAGATAACGATGCGGAGCCTCTGATGCCGGGATTCACCGAATGTTGGATTCGGATCGAATGTTGGGTTCGATGCGATGGTTGGATTCGGATGGATGTCGGATTTGGTTGGATGTCAGTTTCGTTGATGGTCAGTATCGATTGGATGCGAGGGTCAGTTGGATGTCGGTTATCTATTGGATATTAGAATCTGTCCGATGGTAGTGTCTAATTTGTATGTTTTAATGGTCAGAATTAGAACTCTGAAGAGATTAAGGAAGATAAGCGAGATGTTAACTTTAAATCACCATGCCATTTACAGTGTAGTTTCTTATTCCAATTTGCCATACGAAGCAAAAATATTAACACCAAGACCAAAAACGGAAATAATGGAACAGCGTAAATGAAGATACTTGTGTCGTTAAGGCTTAAACGTTACTCTACAGAAGATATTATTAGAAGCGATGCAATAAGAGTTGCATGACAGAGCGGCTTGAGGTCTGGTTTTCTTGGTATCCTTTCGTTTACCCTGCCTCTCATTCCTCAATTTCTCCGTACATCTCATCATTATCGACATCATAGATTAACGCTTATGAGCCTCATTGAAGGTACCCTAAAGTGCGACAAATAAATAGAAAAAACATCGAAAATAAAAAAACGAGAAAACCTGTGTTTCATTTGTTGCCACTAAAAATAGTAACCAAACAATGGAATATAGTATAATGAACAAAAATAGTGTAGGAATACTGACGAAGATATTGTGAGATTGAAACAGGTCGTATATCTAAGAAGATAAAGTAAGAGAAGGAAGAGGAGGAGGAGAATAAGGAGAAAAAGGAAGAGGAGGAGAATAAGGAGGAGAGGGAAGAGGAGGAGAAGGAAGAGGAGGCGGAGAAGGAGTAGAAAGAAGAAAGTGATGGAGCATTACGTTTTAGTGTACGCACGGCAATGTACAGTAACAAATCATTTGTTAATCGCAAACTGACAATGCAACGACGATAGAAAATATGACTCCGAGGATGGACAACGGATGGACCTATACCAATCGTTCCGCGCGAGGGGCGATAAAGCGGCGAAGCCAGCGCAGAGAGAGGAGGGGCCGGACAAAGTGGGTGGGCGGGCCGAGGAGGCGAAGTGGGACGGGGAGAGCGATAAAACGCGTCGTTAAGGAACCGGCTCCCTATCTGCGGCGGTCAGATACCCGCGCCCCGCCGCCGTGGAAGAACCTCGCTCACGCCTCCTCGCAGACTGCCACGATAGCCAAACGCGCCGCCACTCAGATACGCAAGGAAACTCACTCGTCAAATGGAGTTAGACGACTCTCTTTTATTTATTTAATTATTTAAACTATTTAATCATTTCAGCATTTAATCATTTAATTATTTATTTAATTGACCACAACAGGTCAAAGCCTCAGTTACAGTACGCATTACAAGAAAAAACATACAAAACATACAAAATAACAAAGAACAGTTTCAAATGAAATAACAAAACTAAATTACAGAAATCCAATTATAAGAATACAAATGTTTGCAAAAGTTGGTAAAACATAACACACCAGTAAGATAAACAAAAATGGAAACATTATATCTTCAAAACAGTCATTACAAAAAAGGAACAATGAGTATAAAATGACAATATTACAAAAATGGAAAACGGATCTTAAAAATAATCGGAACATAATAGCAAGCGATACTTAAAATAATAAATACACATTCCGTGATCATTCAATATTTTATTTAAATTCTGTTTATATTTAGTAAAGGAAAACTGAAGTCTAAATCCCACACTCTACTGAATTCATTGAATTTTGAAGACATTTTCAAGAGTGGTGAATATTTGTGCGGTGATGTATTTGAAATATAATAATTCTCGTTTCGTTTAGCTGCCTACGACTCCAAAATTGTCTACTATTATATTATTTCTTCATTCATATAATGAAAATAAATTTAAAATGTGTTTTTATTTATAGTATCCGAGATAAAGCGAATGATTCTAAATATCTTCTTTAGAATTATATCTTTTTTTATTACGTGAAGGGTGGTGTTCTTCTCCGCTGAATGGTGAAATCTGATGCAAAACTGTACGCCCACACGTATTTATATTACCGCAGAAGTGATAGTATTAGCGACAAGAATATTGTCTGCCTAAAAGTTCTGTAACTGGGAAAAGGAAAAGACGGTTCGAGTTCCGACGGATATTTGGAACTGGCCCGATAGCTAAGTCGAATTCAGCTGCTGTTTAGAGGAGAATTCTAGCGGCCGGTTGCTCGGATCGATGGTTTCCCATGATTTCTCCTATCAGTACCAGGCCAATCCCGGAACAATACCCTAAAAATGAGCCACGAAACGCGCGCAATTTTCCTTCTTCTTCCTTGTACTATTCTCACCAATTACGTACACACATACACACGCACGCACGCACGCACTACACTAGCACACAGATCGGGAGTTTTGATCTGGTCAGGGGGGAGATACCAGAGGGGAAGATATCCCATAAGCAGACGAATAGTTTGGCGACGGATTTCACCATTCAGAGGGGAATAACACCACCCGTCAGGGAATAAAACTGGATATAATCCAAAAAAGGTATTAGAATCATTAGCTTTAACTTGGATAACATAAAAAAAACTCTTCAGTTATCACTCATTCTCTTAGCCGAGGAACATACTTTCACTCGTAGCCGACTCAAACTAGGCTTGAAGAGCCAGTAGAAGCTTGACGGTAGGGACATGTGATGAGGGATTTGGCGGCTAAACTTCAATTCGGATTCACAAATGCGGCGTGCATAGATAAAAGAATGCGTTTTCGTTTCATTAAGAGATAACGTGCGCCAGAAAAGTATGTCCGCGCCGAGTCAGATCGGGGCTTCCTAGCAAAAATTGCTTTTATTTTGGTAGTAACTACATCACTGGGAAACAAGTGAAGGTGTCAACACTTCCAGTATCTCTTATGATTATGGTGAGTATGCAATTTACGTTTTCTAGCTTCAGTACGTGCCACGAACACAATTTCTGTTTCAAGCACTCTCATCAGCAAGGTACCACTACTTTTCTGATGAACCGATATTTATTAAAATCATATTTATTAAAACTATATTTATTAAAATCATCTGTTGTAACCTGAAATTGAAAGTAACCCCCTGCGAGATGACGTTTGAAGTAATCTAGCATTGCGTCCCGTCATATAGTGCGCCAGAAAGGTCTCTTCGCAGTGGCATCTTGTTCATGAAAATGCTAGCAACAGAAATCATGTTGGTAGCACGAAATTCTACTTGTAACAAAAGAAAACCTAAACGAATCATGATGATGGGAGTGTTGTACCATCTTATCAATGAAACTTCCCAGTGAACCGGTTGCTACCACCATAAATGCAATTTTTAATAGGAGACCTGATTCGGCTCGGTGTGGAATTTCCTTGCGCACTGTAGTTCGATATTGAAATAGCAGTAATCTGCACCAGTTTTAGGCTTCTTGTCATAATACAGTTCAAATCGCTTGAGGTGACCGCTTTATAATGTAAATCCACGGAAAGTACCTGGTCGCTGAAGTTAGGTAGCCGCTGAAAAGTGGAAATATTGACGTGTATCTTATGGAAATATTGACGTGTATCTTATGGAAATATCAATCGGTTCCATGAAAAATGGTTTTAAGAAAAGGTGGCCGCTTTATCGAGGTGACTGTTTGACAGATTTCACTGTAGTTTTAAAATACTGTAGTAGACTGTTCTTCAGAAGATCTACAGAAACGAGATATTTTTTTAATAACCCTCACAGACCTGAGTTACTAAGTTTGAACGTTTGGAAGGTGATCCCGTACTTAAAAATTGTTTCCGATGACATTGAAGTATGTGAGTAATAAGCTTGAAAAGAATCGCACCTCATCGCTTCAGAGAAAACTGTGAGTCTGTTTTTAAAAATTATTCATCGGAAAATCATAGGATTTTTTTCCAAATCTGAGAGCAGTTCCTCCCTATTGTATGCAGTAAGATTTCTTAAGAACAATATTTATTTTGGGCCACACACATCTATTTTTTAAACAATTTTAAATAGAGGTGTTTTAACGATTTACCGGTTCACAGGTCTTTGCAATCGCAGACGTATATTTGAACAAAGAATAATGCCAGTAGGTAATCTTTGCGCATATGAATTCAGTATGTGGCGTTATCGTTCAACTATGTTTGTTGTTTCTCAGATTTTCTTACGGACTTCACTTTGGGCCTTGACCTAGGAGTTCTAACCATACTAACATAAGTATATTTTCCCTCTTCATAATTGACTAATGGTTTTGGATATTTTTCTGTAATTGAAGTGTACTTTTATATTCATTTTGACATTCTTTGTTTAACTATTTTGTGATATTTGTACTAGAAAAAATTGTTTGAATGATCATAGGTGTGAAGTTTGCAACATGATAGCTCAAATACCTGTAGAAATGTTTAAAACCTGAATAACAAGAAAACACCATGTCCAAATGTGCACTTATGTATGTTTCAACTACTATGAAAGTTTCAATTAAATTGGTTGGTTAGTTCCTTAGAAAAATACTTATGTTAGTATGGCTTAGCATAGAACCCCGGTGTTGCAAAGCAACACTGTCTTTCTCTAGGCACAGCGCTCAAACACCAAGAAGATTGGTACAGTTGTGGTGTGTAGAGAAGAGTAAATTCCCTAAGAGATCTACAAATGTTTACAAGCTGTTTCGTTGGCCCCTGACGTGTATGCAACACACTCGACGATCGAGCACAGCAGAAGAGTTGAGTCGCACCCTCTCGCCTAGGACAGTTCCAGAACTCTAAAAGTTCTATGGAACTTCTTTGATTCTTTTGATTGATTAGTCATTCGGGGCGCGTCAACTGCTAAGTTCATTTGTCTCGTAAGTTGTGTTCATGTTTTTCCTCGGGAGGGGGCGGTGATCTTCCTACGCTAGATGTGAGATCCGGCGCCGAACTACCGTCGGCTAGCGGGGTTTTCCTCAACCAGGGTCTCCCACCATCGGGGCATCGCCCGGACTCCCTGCATGTGTAGTTCTGTAATGAATGTTGGTGAAAGTGTGTGTAAGTAAGGAGAGAGGACAGGACAAGGAAGAAGAAAGAAAGAAAGAAAGAAAGAAAGAAGGAAAGAAAAAAGAAAGAAAGAACGAACGAAAGATCGTTCACGGTCCGTAGCGTGTTTGTTAGGGTACTGCTCAGGCATTCGCCTGGTATTGGTCGGAGAAACCATGAAAAAATAACCTATCAGAGAAGCCGGCCGTTAGAATTCTCCTCCACACAGCGATAGAACTCGACCTAGTAGCTCGTATCAAAAATCTTGCCACCACCGGTGACGCGGAACTAGGACTTCCCAGTCCAAGGCATCAGTTGATGCCCTGAACCACCACTCCCGGTAATCTTCTGTGAAATCGTAGTATGAAATTTGCGTGATTATGTCGACAGTCGTGTTCTCACGACAAGCAATACCAGCCACTTTTCCGATGGGATGGTAGGCTTTCGCCGCCGAAGGCAATAGATACTTGGCTATCCGAGAGACACCGCGCCCCAGGCACAGTTGCCAACATTTCGGCCGTTGTATTGCGACCTTCCTCAAGAAGCACGCAGTGTCCGAAACGTTGACAACTATTCCTAGGTCGCGGCGTCTCCAGGACAGTCAAGTGTCTTTTCAGATAACTTCCATGTTCTCTAGTTGTCACCGAATCGGACTGCCCAATTTAAGAGCACGATATTATTTTGCAAATTAAACGGAAGCAGGCATGAATGGATCACGTGGCAAAGGTGGTATTGCACGGCAACACTGTCTTTCTCATGCCACAGCGCTCAAACACCAAGAACATTGGTACGGTCGTGGTGTGTAGAGTAGAGTATACTCCCTAACCGAGTTCATGATTCTGGGACACCATTAATATTTCCAAAGAATACTCAAAATATTTAAATAGCTAAATATACAAATAAAAACTGAGTGTTTTCCGATGAATGTGTGTTTTGATACAACAGAATTTAATTAGTGAAAAGCGACGAAAAAAATCAAATTTTTGAATATTTTGGCACATCGAAATTCGAGAAAAAGAATACAGAATTTCAAGACTCAGAAACATGAATTTTATGTCTTGTGACGTTAAACTGTTCTAAACACAAAATAAACAAAATTAATTTATCACACAACATAAACAAGTAATTAGGTTATTTGTAACTTTAAGCTTATCAGGAAGCTTTTCCAGGTCACCGAAATGCCCAACGTTTTGTCAAAACGCGTATACACAAACTGTTTCTTTCAAACCGACAGAGCGCTTTGAGAGTTCTCATGAACAGATAGTTTCTACAGCGAGATATGAAGTGCGATGTACAATGTGAAAAATATGAATGGAGATCACTGGAGAACTCTAGAAGCGTTAATGAAATCAATGGAACACGTAGAGCAGAGCTTCCACCATCCTTTCATATGAATTGATTTGATCGAAGTTCATAGATTTACCGAAAAAGCTTTTTCATTTCTAAAATCATTTCTTTTTGTTTTATTCCTTAAAAACTTATTTTATACTCAATTGAAGTTTGAACGATAATGATAAATAACAATATTTCTTCTTTTATAGCAATATTTGTGTTAATAATTCTTGTTACTATTGTAACAGAAGAGGCAAGCTCACTTCCATCTTCTTCTGAAGCCATTTCATTAAATGGATATTAATATGATTAGTAAATATCTCAACCTTTGCACAAACTACGTATAGTTGAAAAAAATAACTTTAATAACTGGCTTGACTAAGAATAATTAAAATTAAAATTACTAGTAAAGTACTGTTAGTTTTAGATTGATTTAGTACTTGCCTCATTAGCAATTTAACATTACTAAATTTCACATAATTATATGATCGTCTGTTTCATACTACTATTAAGATAATTAAGGGTGAAATGCGCTAGCTTGACAAGGTAATATATTTATTATTTAAGAAAACAGACTTGGTGTTTGACTTTTTTGCTTGTTGTTTTAATGCAATTCACTAATGAAGTTACAAAACGAATAATTTATCGATTTTGTTAACAAATATCTACACTTAACCTGTCACTCTTGTATTATTTACTATTTTTTATTTACATGGCACTTACCGTGAGTAATTTACTTCTACGCTTTGAACATTAATAATTCCACGAACTGTCTCTTTAATAATTAATATCATTAATGATTTGCTCATTTGAAAGTGCATGCATAGCCTTGAAGATATAAATCTATTTCAGTTTTGTTTATACTGACATTTAGTGAAAGGTCATCAAACTGGTTTTCATCAAATCCTGAAAGAAAGGAATTACGATGATCGAGATAATGTAGAAATTACCAAAGATGCCACAGGTCAAACAGTCTACATGCGATTTATATGATTAAATGCATGAGTAACATCCTATGCAAAATTATACCTTGGAAAGATTGGATAATTTGTAACATACTAACTTGAATATTCAGAGCTCTTTAACGGTAGTGTGTATTATGCAATTAATTATAAATTCTCTGAATTACTCGTAAGAACTAGTTTCGTAATCGAGAATCAATTAAAATAAGATTTCCTAAACGGTATGTAATCGCAATAACCATTTTAAATCTCTTCCTTCGGTATTACGGAAAATTACAATATTAAGCTTCTCAGGATACTGTCCCATTTTTACGGAAAAACGTCTCACACTGTGAATTCACTACAGGGATAAACTACGAAAGTCGATGTTATAGTTTTGCGTAAGCTAAACAAATTTTACCAACTTTACAGTTACAATACGCATTCAAATAATAATACAAGATACAGCCGTCCAGGAATAAAATAATATTACACCTAACAGATAATTGGAATTTGATCCTTTTTGTAACACCCTATTATATTCAAATTCATTACGGACATCATCAGGGGTATTGATAATCATTTACTTATTTTGATATTGACAATTACTTCGAACTTACATCTTCCCTAAGCGTCGTGAAAAGATGACGTAGAGAAGATCCAATTATTTTCCGAATAAGGACAAACGCCAAATGACCGCAGATGAGATGAAACCCGACCTTGTACCTAACGAGAAATCTGAGGGAAGGAGAGTAAAGGCCGCTCCGCTATAGCCCCTGAACGGGAATGGCAACGCCAAGGCGAGGACGGGTACGCGAGATACGTGCACTTCACAATGAACGCCAACGGAAAGAAGAATATGTGCTATGAACCTACGGCGTCAAAAAAGAAAACGCCGCTTTGTTCACTCTTTGATTTGTCAGTTGAGAAGTTAAAAAATGCAAATACTACTATTAACTTATGGAAAATATTTTATCAAAAAAAAAAAACTCCAGTGAACTTTGCCGAATTATATAAAACTATTTTGGGGGAAAATTTTAATTCTAAGTATTAATATGAATAGAAAATTAATGAAGCTATAATTATTAAAAAGAACTGAAGCTACTCAATAAAGATTAAGAAAACCCGCCTCAAACCGTAACTTCCCAAATCCACGCTCTAACCTCAATATCACACTGCTCTCTCATCTCTCCACCGTTCCAGACCAGGACACCAGGACACTGTAGTGTCGCGCGCTCGATCAGTTGGAAAACTTCCCCACCATTTCCTATACTTTCATTAGTTTGGAGGCTTTCCGTTCCCTCACCCCCATTCCCGCCAAGCTTTGCGTTTCCGTCGGATTGTGAACCCTCCCTTAGATGTAGGTATTTCAACATTCTTTACGTTCCCATTCGCGTGGCCGTTTCCGTTCGCGAGTTATTATGGATCGACCTTTGCGGATTCGATGGTGTGACGGTTAGCGTGCCGGACTGTCATACCCAAGTTCGCGGGTTCAAACCCGATAGAAGCCGTGGATTTTTAAGGGCGAAAAAAATCTTTCGTACGCCTTCCGCGGAGGGGAAGTAGAGCCGGCTGGCCCATGTTAGTAGATTTACTTGCATGTAAAAGATCCTCAAGCCTAAATGACGCCTCTGAGCTAAATTCAAATCGCCAGTTTCGTCACCCGAGATAACTACCTTTCTCCGCTAGGTGAAAGGAGCGTAGCGAAATTTGCGTGGTCAGACGGAAGAGCGGGCCTGATGGACCGAGTCTCGCCACGTAAAATAAGGCATTAACTTAACTACTAACTTAACCTTAAGGGACGAAGTATCGGAATAAGAAAATAAAATAAAGAATTCATTCAGAGCAATCGCATGCACATTTTGATAGTTAATCACGATCTACTTAACTGCTTTGTACTAATTGATTGATTGGTTTGTGTTTCCGGGCGCTTCAACTACTTAGGTCATTAGTCCAGTAAGTGTAGTGCGTGGTTTTTCTCGGACGGTGGCGGTGATCTTTTCTCCCGCTGGATGGCGAGATCTGGCGCCGACCTACTCGGTCGACTAGCGGGGTTTTCCCTTCCGCCAGGATATCTCCCATCAGCGGGGCACCGCCCCAGCCGGGACAAGTTGTAAGCTCCCGATTGGTCTCCCTGGCATGTATGGTAGTGCATGTTAGTATAAGTGTGTGTGTAAGGGGAGACGATAGAACAAATAAGGGGAAGGAAAGATTGCGCGGTCCGTGACTCGTTAGGGTACTGCTCCGCATTCGCCTGGTGTTGATCGGAAAACCACGGAATACTACCGATCAGAGCAGCCGGCCACTAGAATTCGCCTCCAGTACAGCGACTGAATTCGACCTTAGCTGACAAGCTAGTGTCGGAAAATCCTGCCGCCGTCGGGACTCGAATCTAGGACCTCCCGGTCAGAGGGATTGCAGTGACATCAGTTGATGCATCCTGTTGATCTCTCCGGTCTGTTTTGTGCTAAAAACTATACTGTAAACTAATACAACCTTCTCCCATGAACGTCTCTACTCGGCTCGTACTTAACTCCGGGTCGGACTGCTCTAGGGGGCCAGTGGACTCTGCAGCGCTGCAAAGGCGACTTCCCGTCAGTGGAGGGCTGCGTGGCGTGGCGCGGCGCGGCGTGGCGCGGGGCGGCGCGGCGTGGCGCGGCGTTCAATTATTGCTTCGAAAACAAGTTAATTTACGGCGGTGGAGCGGTGGGCGGGCGTCCGGGGAGGGGAGGGAGTCAGGAAAGAGGGGATTGGGACAGCGCGAGGAGAAATTGCGGCGGCAACGGCTGACAAACGACGCTATGATTTATGCCGCGTTCAGGCGCCGCTGTGACGATATAATCAACGGCAGCGGGGAATCGGACGTGAAGCTGAAAATCCAGTCCGTCTTTGGAAAAGGCGAATTTGCGGCGAGTCGCGGATTTTCTTTTAGGGTTGCATGAGTTCTTGATGATTTTTCTTGCAAGATTTCTAGAGATTTTGACCTGCAGAAAAGATGGTGTTAACGAAGTTAAAGAAAAATTAAGTATAAATAATTGCCAGAATAATGGAATGCATTTAGTGATTTTATAACTAAATTTATTCTAAATTTTGTCTACAAATCCACTGATTTTTATTAAATGAATTCCTTTGGAAAATTAACTTAATTTTACTGTTTTCAGGCTTTTAAATATTTCATAAAATCAATTTTCACATACTGTATATAGCGCTATAGATATCACAGTTAATATTTCAAGTCATTAAGAGCACTAATTTTTCTATAATCATCTACGAGTTACAAATGAGTGTATATACGATGGAAAAACTTGAGAGATACTTGTGATTTTGTTCCTAAATGTGGCGCGAGAGTTTGAGAACAAAACGTAGTGTAATTTGCGATTGAAAATGTTTTTACTATATTTATGTGAATGCAATCAGCGTGTAGACATTATTGCTGGGTCTTGCGGAGTGACGCGTCGCGGAGCCGAGCGGGCCCTGACACAGCGTGCAGAGTGACCGGTATCGGGAGAAACAAATGGAACAAGAGATGCGGAAGGAGCAGGAGAGTAAGGGGTGGACCAGAAGGAAATAGAGGAGCAGGTGGAGCACAAGGAGTGAAAGAAGAAAGAGGAACTTGCAGCCCAGAATTAGCGAAAGGAGAAAGAGGAGTGGAAGGAGCGAGGGGAGCGGAAGGGGTGAGACCAGTGGAAGGAGGTGAAGGAGCGGAAGGAGCGGGAGAAGTGGAAGGAGAAGAAGGAGCAAAGGGAGTGAGAGGTATGGAAGGGGCAGAAGGAAAGGAGACGGAAGAAGAGGCGGAGTGAAAAAGCCAAACAGAAGGAATGGAAGTAGTGGAAAGAGTGGAAGAAGTGGATCGAGTGTGATGAGCGGCAGAAACAGAGCAGAAGACGGTTGATGAACATGTCGGAGATGTAGGCTCGTCGGCAACGGCAGGTCTGATAGGGCACGTAGGGATAACGGAAGAAGCGTGGGGAGCTGGCGAGACTGTTCAATAGATGGCTACGACACGTACGTGGGCAAAATCGAGTAATGATTAGGTTACTGACAATTAAAAAACATATTTTATGTCAAAGTTAGTTTGTTACTAATGAATATCCAAATTTCATTGATATTGATTGATTGATGTTTCCGGGCGCGTTAACTACTTAGGTCATTAGTCCCGTTAAGTGCAATGCGTGTTTTTCTCTCGGGAGATGGCGATGATCTTTCCCCGCTGGATGGCGAGATCTGGCGTCCACCTACAGTCGACTAGCGGGGTTTTCCCCTCAACCAGATATCTCCCACCAGCGGGGCATCGCCCCAGCCGGGACAAGCTGTAAGCTCCCGACCGCTCTCTCGACATGTGTGGTAGTGTAGTGCATGTTAGTATAAGTGTGTGTGTGTGTGTGTGTGTGTGTGAAAGCCAAGAGGATAGGACAAGGAAGAGGAAGGAAAGATCGCGCGCGGTCCGTGGTCCTTTTTGTTAGGGTACTGCTCCGGCATTCACCTGGTGTTGATCGGAGAAACCACGGAAAACTACCGATCAGAGCAGCCGGCCGCTAGAATTCTCCTCCAGACAGAGACTGAATTCGACTTAGCTGACAAGGTAGTGTCGAAAATTCTGCCGCCGTGCCGTCGGGACTCGAACCTAGGACCTCCCGGTCAGAGGGACTGCAGTGACATCAGGTTGATGCACTGAGCCATCTCTTCATTGATATGTGGAAGCAAGAAACAAATGACAGTGTGACCGAGTACAGCATCTGCAATGTCGAATGTCTATTACATAGGAAATGTTGATTTCTTCCATGCATTTATTCTTAGGCTACGTAAGTTTCTTTCAGTTTCAGCGTGCATTGGAAATTATTAATATAGATACTATAAACGATAATGAAGCAATGGTTAAATGAAAGACAAGGGAAACGAAATAATCCCGAGGAACCTGCCACTATTCCTCTTTGCTGACAACAAATTCCAGACTGATCGGCCCGGATTTGAATTCCGATTTTAGAGGTACAAACTGAGAGATCTGACCGCTACACCACTTTACACTTTATGCCACTCGATGTGTAAAGAAAATTAGCATTAAAACATTAATTTTTCACTGATACGTTATTGCTGGTTATGGATATGGAGCTCGACATACTCTGCTTGGATCGAGAGGGCCGTGGATACGAGGGATATATGAACACAGCTGAATGACGCTACATGTTCTCTTATGGAGGGAATTATGAAAGAGAATTATGGGAGGGAAATATGAAAAGAGAGAGTCAAGTGAAGTAATTCATTAGTAAATAAGTAAATCTTATTTATTAAAATTACGTAAAAAATAAAATCTTATAGTATGTACCACGAGCAAATGGTACTGGTAATGGTAATGGTACTTACTGGTTCTAATGATCTCGGGCAGCAAAACGCCTCGGGCCAAAGGCCCCTGGACGTTTTGTCGCCGCTCGATTCTTAGATCCCTTCTACCCTTTTACCTTATATCCCTACTTGGTGCATAAATAACTACGCATATTATTTCGAGATCAGTTTAACACTTCTCAATGCCTAAATGTATCTCAACAGTGGCAAAGAGACACCAGGAAACAGCGTTGCCGCTTTGCACAGGTGCGTGTACAAAACATCGATTCTACCGCATGAACGTTCAGCCTCCGCCCGAACAGGAACAGCTGACATATGGAAGCGCGCGTCCGCCCACGTTGGCAGAGGCTGCGCGTTGCGTCACAGCTAATCCGAGATGCCCAACAACACCTGTCAGTTGTTCTGACTCTGGCAAGCCGTCAGTGTTTCGCGTTTAGGGTGGATGATGGAGTTGCAGAGATGATTGATTCTTCGATTTAAACGAGGTGGAATTGGTACTTCATCATTATTCGGAATCAACAAGAGCGTCAGAATAATTCGTAATTATTTTAATTATATGATAGAAAAATTTACTTATTCTAATAACGTATCTAATACTATAATTTCCGATATCTAATATTAATGCAATAATTATAGAAAGATGATTTTGAGTGATTTCAAGTTAGAGGAAAACGAAATACGTGGTGACATCTGACAACCAATAATAAATAATGAACAATATCGAGAATAAATCGATGGTTTGGAAAAAAAATTCCCTATGGAGGCAGATATGTGAAATTGGAACGGACTTAAGACAAATACCCGATAAAAGAGAAGCAATAAAGCAAGTTGTCATCGTCATTACCGAGATTTTTATTTGCATTTGAACGAAGAGGAGCTTTCAAACGGCATGTCAGCTTGCATTATTTCAATGCCAACAACACTTTACAGCTGATCAATATTCAAAAGCCACGAAGATATGTCATTTTCGTGTCAATGACTTCAAATCTGTTTTTTGTCATTCTATTAATGTCCATGGATGCCGTATCAGCAGAAGGGCTTTGCAACGAGTGATGCAAATGAGCCATGTATTCAATAAACAAGTTCATGGATTATTCGCCCATTAATTTGTAACTTATTTCTATTGAAGGGCACTACATATCTAGTGGAAATATTAACTCATTAATGGCTAATAAATTATTTTTATAATATTAATGTAGAAATGACAATCCATTATCATTTTTGCCTACGATTTTTTACCGAACTAAAATCTCATTATCATACGACGACAGTTGGGTAGAGGTATTATAAGCAACTTATTAACATTTTAGAAATTTTGTCGAATGTTACATAATTTCAATCAATAGAATTTTTCGAATTATAAAATTCCTGTATATGTGATACATTATGTATAGGAATAATTAAAAATGTGCACAGAAGTTGGTTGTACAGTCTATGTTATTGCGTAAATAAACAAAAACATTCTACTCACAAAGTAACTTCGTATTTCTTGCAAAATATGCGATTTAGTTTTCTCTTTGACCATGCTGGTGTTTTTCTTTTTTGCAATAAAGTTGATGATATGATGTTGAATGACATTTCAGCTGCTGCTGCAATACATTAATTCCCGACGGAAATGGCATCCGCCCATTGTTGTCATTGAAATACATAGATGGTAGTATATATGGTTTTGATAATACCTACATACATTGTAACAAAAACTTCAATAAAAAATAAAACTCGTCAAATTATGACAGGGTATTCATGAGGTTACGGATGTAAATGAAGCACAATGAAAGTGGGAAAGAGCGGACCTACAAAATATACATGAATGCCTATTTAAAATCTTAACTTCAGGAAATCATTCAGTTGAAGCTACTGCTATTTGGGATAGAACAAACAGCAAAACAATGTTTTTATTATCGCTAAAGTGAATCCTACCTCCGGCAAGATCATAAGTTAAAGAAATACGAAACTCCATTGGAAGAAGGGCAATTAAGTGATATTCGATTCTCTCCAGATGATCAGAGAATGGGATACCCATGGGCATCGGCAAAGCAGTTGTTTATGATGAAAGGCATATTAGGACCTCAAGGTCGCCTGTAAAGGTCGCTTGTTCTCTGCTATCCGGAGACAGCCCGTATCGTAAACTCCTGTGAGTGACGGAAAATTTGTGGTTTGAAACATCATTCATTTCTCTGCCAATATACGACTTTGGACCTTGCAGTTAAGCTGTTGTTTGAGCGCAGAAAAATAATGAATTAGCGACGTAATGGACTGCGTAAAAGGTTCTCTCATACTTTGCACTTTGAAAGTTGCTTGTGCCGAAACCCATTTTCTCAGACAGGGACGGTCTATCATTGTTTAATTGAAAGTTGACTCTATCGTACAGAATTGCGAAACTGGCCTTCATAACCCAAGGTATGTCAGGAAATTACTTATCTCAATGAGGTTCGTAACTCATATTCTCTTCCTTATCAGCTGCGAATTTCCTGAAAGTATTGTTCTATTGCAGTTTGTTGACTAGAATCAGATCAAAACAAACGTTTTATAAATTGCCATATCTGGAGTAAACGAACAATTTTGATGTATTGGCAATTAAGTTGATTTAAATGATAGGTAAGTGGTGGAATGAAAGTCAGAAGAAATGCGAATTCCGAGAAGACTTGTCGCGAATTCAGTTTTTGATATGGATCGATCGAAATGTCTTCATCTGGCTCCTAGACGTGGAGGGCAAATGTTCTGGCTCCGTCACTGGCCGCCTAGCTAGTAATGGTAATAATGCTAGGATTTTAGCCCATTCACTGTCCATGTTTCCATTTTAGTCCTATAGTGCTGAGTGACACCTGAGCCACTGTGGAATGTTTATACTCAGCTGAGGTATAGAGATTGTGATTAAAACATTGGTAGTGGCAGATAATAGTGGTAGGTAATGGCAGATAATATAATTTCCCCTATACTTGAGGCGTTCATAAATAATTTGGAAAACAGCTACAAAATTCCACAATATTTATTTTATTCCTAATGAAGAAGGAAAGAACAAGTATTCTCCCACTCATTAAATCCACCAGCTCTCATTTGTCGGTCGGGATTGTTTCCTGATGACTGTAGCAAACCATTCCTTTGGAGTGGTGCGGCACCAGTCGTGGACAGTTTTTCTATTTCTTCCGTAAATGAAATTTGCTGACCACGCAGTGAGTCCTTCATTTTGTCGAACAAGATATTGTCCGAAGGGGCGAAGTCCGGCTGATGTGTGGGATGGGGAAGCTTCGTTAACACAATTGTTGCCATTCTCCTTGTTGTCTTACGATTCGTTCGCGGACTCACATTGTATTTAAAAAGCACTTCAAAGGCCCATTTCCTTGACCGCCTTTTCTGAATTCTGGGTCGCAGTTTCTATAGGTGTTTCTATCGCTGTTTTTAGTCTGGAGAGTGAAGCGCTAGCCCAGCAGCAAAATGCCATCTTGGTTTTGGGGAGTGAAATTCTGTTTTGGTGACAGTTATTGGTGCTTGGACTGATGGCATGGTACCAATTCATTTGAGAGCCTCTTTCTCCAGAGACTCCCAACAGAACTCAACAGCTCGTCGCCAGTCACCAGTCTTCTTAAGAAACTTCTCTATTGTGGTTGTATAGACGCAGAGATTCTTCGCTCTAGCCCACTGTTTTTTTTTGTACATCCGTAAGATTGTGACTCTACGAATACGTTGTTCACACGTTCAATCGTATCAGTTTAAATATTGTTCGTCAGAATTTCTTTCAGAGTAATGACAAGAGATCTATCTTGCCGAAGCACCTAATGGTCTTCCACTACAGCATGAGCGCGCTTCTGATATGTCATTTATAACAGAGCAGCAAAGCAAGCTCAAATTATTACCAATAACCGTAATTATCTAATAATCTGTAATCATTCCCTACTTCATAAATACAGAGGAAAGCCAATTATTATTTATATGCATTTGGTAATCAATGTCATGGGAAGGCCATGGCAATAAATGTTTAAAATGAAGAAATATAAATTAAGATAAAGAATAAAATAAAATCAAGATGAAATAGAAGGAAAAAGGCGAAGAAAGCGGCGAAAAGACAAGAAGAGAAAATAAATGAGAAAAGGAGAAGACGAGGGAGATGAGGAAGGAGGAGGAGGAGAAGAGAAAGGAGGAAGTGGAGGAGAAGAGGGAGGAGGAGGAGTAAAAGAGGAAGAAGGAGGAGAAGAGGAGGAAAAGAGAAAAGAAGCAGCAGAAGAGGAAGAAAGGCGAGAAGGAACAGAAGACGTTGAATGGGGAGAAGGAGAAGAAGAAACCTCAATGAAAAAGATAAATTACCTGTCAATTCTTCATCATCTCAGAGCCTATTGTGGCTGAAGCGCGAACTGCATTCCACCGAGCGGGGGAGGGGGGGAATGGCGCTCGGCCACCCTGACCTTTGCGCGCGGCGCCGCCGGATCCGCCCGGCGCTCCGCCCGCGCCCCGGGCGACGCGTCGCCGCGCGGGGGCATCGGCGGCGATCGCATCACTGCACGCGCTAATCTGCATCACAATCCGCGCTCCAACCCACCCCGCCCTACCGCGCTCTCGCTACCAGTCTCTCTCAGTCTTTCTGTCTCTCTCAGTCTTTCTGTCTCTCTCAGTCTTTCTGTCTTGTAGCGATCCTGAGCTCGCTCAGTCACTATTTGGCGATAAGAAAGACCTCGTCTGCGTGCTTCGCCGCGCGATTACGTAACCCGTCGCCTTATCAGCGGTCGCTGGAGGGGTGGCGGGGGGAAGACAGTTGTTCCCTCCCCTACGCGGAAAAGAAGGGGTTTGTAACGGCGGTGTCTGGAAAGTGCGCAGAATGTTTCGAGAAGCGGCAGCGTGAGGTAGCAGCGTGAATTTGGAAGCCTGATGGTGTGGGGCCGCGAGCTCCAGTTAGCGAGAAAGAGGTTTGGCCCAGTGGTGGCTAAATTCACACCGCAGATGCGCGTTCGACGAAGGCATCTGGTCTTGGAGTAAGACGTGGTTACAGAGAGAACCCGTGCTTAGGCCCAAGACAGAGCGTCGGCAGCCGAATTAGTTCGCTGTGAGTTGTGCGCTGGTGGCGAACGCCACGGCCACCGAAATAAGGTCGGTGTTAAGACAAAACAATTTTGTATGTGATACTATAAAAAGTAATGAGAATTTGGAAGCAATTGACTGTAGAATGCAGGTTGAAGTGTTGTTCCTGTAGTTCACTGTCAGATTGTTTAATATTTTTTTTTGGCCATAACACTCTTGCATAATGTATGATATACCCGACCATTGGTATTTCCATAATCATTGTGGACTATTTTCAAAAGATATTTGAAGTAGTGTGTCTTTCTAAGGGGAGAACATCACTTATTTATGATAGAATCTTGTCATGTTAATACACTACAAGTGCAGTTTCTGTCTTTAAATCAAAAAGAACATTTTGATGATAGTGTAAAATCCAAATCAAGTTAGAAACAATTTGGGTTATTTATGAACAATTAAAAGGTTATAAAAGTATATTTGCTATGAACTGTTGAATTTTAAGTGAACTTAAATATCTTGAAATATTTATTGAAATTTGGATGCCTGTTGAGTAAAAATACAACATATTTTTTTAATTTCAACCAAAGGTGTAGGTTGTAATAAATGTTTCACATTTATGGTGTAAACACACATCTTTAGTTTTTTTTTTGCAATTTCTTTTGAATATTCTGTGTTTTCAAAACTATGTTTATTCATTTTAATTGTACACAACATATGTCTTTGTAATTGAAGTGAATGTTTTTGCAAGAAACTACTATGTATGCTAATGCAGTGTATGTTGAGGAAGGGTTAATTGCAACTTTGTAAACAGAAAGTGCTGAGGCATTTTGTCATCCGAAATGCCTGTGCTCTACCCTCTGATGTACTATTATGTGTACTCATCTCCCCAGAGATATCTCTTTGATTCAATTTGTTGGATTTTAATTTATTTTTGTCACAGAAGATGTTGCTGTGATGCTAGTTTGTGTCAACTTGAAATTCATAATTTCTGCAGTTGATTTTTCCTCAAAAAGTTTTTTTTTACGCTGTTCAGTGTTGTATTTTTCTTTGTTCATTTGTTTATCTGTGCATGTTAGGTAATTTTGCAATTTGTGTTTCTTTTTTTTTTGAGATTCAATTATATTAATGTTTGTGGCTTTCAACTTTGTGTTTTTTTTTCAAAATTTCAACAAGAGCCAAATTACCCACGAAATTTTCCCCACGGCCCGACCTACACGAACGGTCACATAAATGGCGCCCAACTGGCTGGCTTGAAATTTTGAGAAATTTACACTATAGCCAAAGCTATTGGTGGTTCCAGCAGTGTTTTTTTAGTATCTTTGATGTTTGGCAAGGTTGTGTTGTGTTTGTTAAAGGTATGCATTTCATAGATATTGTAGGTGGTAAAATACTCACTGAATAGTTAATATTAATTTTTTGTCAATTTGAACTCAATTAAGACTGGTTCATTTTGTTAGATAAAATGGCTGATAAATACAACCAAGCTAGGGATTTGGGAGATCTTTCTTCAAATGAGGATGATGGGGAGACTACAGTCAGGGAAATAGTTCAACAGGTATAATCACCGGTTGCTACCGAAGAATATGCTACTCTTGGTACGTCGGGAACTGAATCTGCGTCTCCTCAAGATCCAACGACATCAGAAACTGACATTGACAGGGCGAATAATTGATGATAAGATTAATGTCGCAGTTTATGATTCAGATAGATGTTAGATAAAACTGATTACAACCAAGCTAGGGATTTGAGATCTTTCTTAAAATGAGATGATGAGACTACTCGGATATTCAACAGGTAGAATCAGCTACCGAAGAATATGCTACTCTTTAGTCGGGAACTGAATCTGCGTCCTCCTCAAGATAAACGATCAGAAACTGACATTCAGCGAATAATATGATGATAAGATTAATGTCGCAGTTTATGATTCAGATAGATGAGAAACTTAGACGTCGGAATAACAATCTTCTCAATTAAATGAAAATTAGCTGAACAGTCTGTCAATGAAATTATAAATTAGCTCAGTCCTGTAATTAAATGATAAATTAGCTGAACAGTCCTGTCAATTTAAATGATAAATTAGCTGAACAGTCCTGTCAATTAAATGATAAATTAGCTGAACAGTCCTGTCAATTAAATGATAAATTAGCGGATCAATCTAATCAATTAAAAGACAGTTTATCCGCTCAGTTAAATGAAAAATTTGCGGAACAATCTACTCAGTTGGAAGATAGATTAACTGCTAGTTTTAATGCAAGACTAGTTCACTTAGAACAAGCCATAATAGAAAAGACTTCGCAACTTTCATTAGAAACAAAACAACTATCTGAAATATAGTACAGATGGAAAAGAATTTTCAAGATAGGACGGAAACAGTTTGTCAAGAGATCTTTCAGACAAAACTTCACAATTGGAACAAAAGTTAACCGATACGACCTCTCCAAATTAGAACTGAATTAGAAGAAAAGCTGGAGGAACAGATGTTACGTTTGAATATTAATTTTGAAACAAAAGTTGATAAGGTCAAAACAGAAGTCGACAAAAACGTTTCTGATATAAGGGCAGAAATAGTAGACAACGAGCACAAAATTTTGTCGCAAATTAGACTCAAGGAAACGGGAATTAGAAGCTAAGGTAAACGACCTCCAAGAGAAGATTGATGGTTTACCTGCGGGCCCTATGACTACACATCCTATGATGGTTAGCTTACCGCAAGGTTTAACTTTGGAGCCATGGGAAGGAGAACCCCTGCGCATTCATAAAGGCAGTAGAAAATTTTTTTACATTGTATAATCTGCCTGAAAGCAAGAAAGTCAGATTGGTTTATCAGATGCTAGTGAGTAATGCGAAAATTTGGGCGGACACTCTGGATCCATTACCGACTTCAATGGAGGGATTTAAAGAAAAGTTCTTCATGAGGTACTGGAATCACGAAACCCAGGTTAATTTTCGGTTTGAAGCTTATGTGTAGTACCTGGAAAAAAGGTCAGAGCATGCAAGACTACGCTACGGAAAAGCTAGCAGGCTTCAGATTATGCTCTCCCACGATTCCAGAAAGTGAAACCGTTTGCCTTATAATTAGACATTTTTCCAATAGGCATTCAGAATTTGCTAAAAAGTCAACTGCCCATGACAGCAGAAAAGTTAGTGACGCAGTTAGGTCTGTATGATGCAACTTATGAGATGTCGGGTAAGCAGGATACAACAAAACCGACAAGCATTTCATCAGCAGCCATCATACAAAACTTCTGGCACTAATATGGAAAATGGAAATATGAAGAAAAAGGGAAAGAAACACGAGATATCAGGAGATCATGAAGACACTTCTACTCCGTCGAAAGTTGCTAAATCGGCTTATTATCAACCTGAAGCAGCTGCACAACTGTACAACGCAGAAAAGGGAAAGCAGAAAATGGGCAAGGATAATCCAACACCATCTACTTCAAAAGATCCTGGACGAGGGTTAAAACTAATGAGGTTTGTCTCGTGTGGTCACCCCCCGAAAACAAACCAAGAAATCAAGGAAGTAGAAGAGGTGACGATACAGTCTGTGACGTGTTTGCAAACCATACTCAGAATCTGAAAAGATGCCGTTTACCAGTGTCAACGCAACCAGACGTAGGTGCCCGATGATCAACATAATATGCGAAGGAAAAGAAATCTCAGCATTGGTTGATACAGGGTGCACATGCTCTGTGATTGTAGAAGATCTGTTAAATGAAATCTCTAAATTGAATCTGAATATACCGCAACTCCCTATGCACAAATCATATATTGTTGGAGCGAACAAAAAGAGGGTCGCGTCCAATATCTCGACAGGTCCTATTGCAGTTGACAATTGGCTTAAAGATGTATGATGTTGTCTGCATAGTAGCGAAGGAATTGCTGTATCCACTCATATTAGGGATGGATTTTTCTGCACGACTACGGAGTGGTGATTGACCTATCTAGGAATGCTATACAATTCCCGTTGGACAACACTGTAAACTGTAATCCAGAAGACGACGAGCAGTGCATGGATCTTCACATCAACTGTGTTACTTCTACTAACTTATTAACATCCATTGAAGATACTATCCACAAGAATGAGAACCTGAATCAACTACAACAGACTCAACTGTCTCGATTACTTGTTGAAAATAAGAAAGTATTTGAAAAATGCGACCAACCCATCAAGAATTTCGAATTCACTTTAGAATTAACCGATGAGGATCCGTTTGTGGGGCACAAACTATCCTATTCCGGTTGCGTATAGGGAATCATTGGACGAGTTAATACAGTACTATGGTAGCTGAAGGAATAATCAAGAAGATGAAAACCCCATATATAAATCCTATCGTGGTAGTTAAGAAGAAAAATGGACAGCTTCGGTTATGTTTAGACGCAAGGAAACTAAACGCGAAGACCATTCCTCACCGAGATAGACCCCCTAAATTAGAAGAAATGGTAGCGAAAATGAAGAAATGTCAAATGGATGTCGAGCATGGATTTTACCGCCTCTTACTGGCAAATTCCCATAGCACCCAGTTCTCAGAAGTACACAGGATTCATTTATCGCGGGATCAGCTATGTTTACCTAAGGACACCGTTCGGATTAAAAAATTCGGCGGGCCTGCACTTATTCAATGCTTGGACGATGTTATAAACAAGCAGTTATATGATTGTTCCATAGTTTATGTAGATGATGTGGTATTATTTGCTTCAAACGTTTGAGGAGCATTTGGAACATTAGAAACGTTCTTCAAATTATTGCTAGAAAATCATTTACAATTAAACTTTGAAAAATCTCATTTTTGCAGAAAACGGGTTGACTTCCTTGGTTACCAATTGACAACCAAAGGATTGCAAATGAACCCAGATAAAATTGTTGAAATAGATAAGATTAAGGCGCCTAAAAACAGAAAGCAACTTAAAAGTTTCTTAGGCTGCGTTAACTATTACAGCAGGTTTGTACCCAATTTTGCGATGGCCATAGCCGAATTTTTACCATTATTAAGGAAAGGTCAACAATGGAAGTGGACTGATAGACTCGAAAGTAAGTTTCAAGATCTAAAAGCTGCCTTCCACAAAACATGCGTTATTTCATATCCGCATTTCGATGAGCAGTTCATTCTTCAAACGGATAGCAGCGACTACGGGATCGGAGCCGTTCTATATCAAACCATCGAAGAACGTGATAAGATTGTGGCAATTGTAAGCAGAGTACTGAAGGAATCAGAACAGCATTTTTCTGCTACTGAGAAGGAAGCCAATGCTATTGTATGGTCGATCCACAAATTAAGAGAATATTTGATAGGCAGACATTTTGTCATTAGGACCGACCACAAAGCGCTGATTTTTCTTAATCGTTGCCACACCAACAATAATAGATTGCTGAGGTGGATACTGTACCTTCAACAGTATTCGTTCACCGTTGAACATTGTCCGGGGGAGCAAAATTATTTACCTGATATTCTCAGTAGAAATATGATGGAAGAAGAAACATCTACGGACAAAAATTTATTTCACGCTTCTCCCATCAATTTAAATGTTATGGAGATGCCCAATTTATCATGGGAGGTCATAGCGAGATGCCAAGAGGAAGAAGCTTTCACTAGGAAGATCAAAATGTTCTTACGTGGAGAGTTGGATTCGCAAGACCCAGATTCCATCCGATTAACAGCGGAGAATGCGATCAACAAGTGGAGATTACTAGATGATGTCCTGCTAATAAGAATTAGACCGGATTCCGAAGTTTTCAAAATCTGGATGCCGAAGGTATTGGTACCTGGTATCATATGGCTGGTACACACTAAGCTCGCTCATTTTGGTGCCGACAAAGTTGACAAAGCAATAGCGGAAATATGTCATTGGAGGGGACGAAAAAAGCAAGTCCGAAAGATGATAGCCTCGTGTATTACTTGCCAAAGGACAAAGTACCCTAACCGACATTATGCAGGCGAGCGCAAAGCTATCATCCCGACCAAGGCTAACGAACTGGTAGCGTTAGACCTATATGGTCCTTTGCCAAAGACCAAATATGGATTCAAACATCTTTTTGTATGTGTGGATGTATTTTCGAAATTTGTCCAAGTCTACTGTATCAACCGCCCAAATTCGAAAAACTGTATCCACCAACTGGATAAATTCTTTCGAAAAGCTGGGGAATATGAAAAGGTTCTTACCGATAATGGGCCACAGTTTACTAGTGAGTGCTGGTCGCGAGCCATGGAAGAGAAAAACATTATTCACATCTTGGCAAGCATTAGGCATCCGCAATCTAATCCGTCGGAGAGGATAATGAGAGAACTCTCCAGGTTATTTCGGGTTTATTGCCATCAACGGCATACGGATTGGTATTTGTTAGTTCCCTATATAAACAACTGGTTAAATGAAGTCCATCATGACTCAATTAAGACGACCCCCTATGAGGCTCATTTCAAGGAGAAGCCTACCCATGTTCTACAACAGTTGTGCCGACCCGAAATTGTCTCTTTAATTACGAACGAAGCACAAATTGCTGATCAACTTCGAAAAAACGCTAAGAAGAGGCGTAACCAAATGAAATATTCACCACACCAATTTACAGAGAATCAAAAAGTGATGTTAAGAGTTCCAAAAGCTTCGGACCTGCAAAATAGATTGATCTCTAAATTTTTCGTTTTATACGAAGGACCTTATACCATTTCAAGGATACCACATCCAAATGTGGCAGATTTGGTAGATGAAGCCGGACATAATAAAGGTCGATACAATTTCTTCAATCTAAAACCGTTTCATGAATAGATTAGGTATAGCAGGAGTGGGATCAAGAGGTTGAATGATGAAGATACGATTAACAAAAATGAAGAAAAAACCATCAGCAAGGAAGAAGGGCGTTGAATTTCAAGATTATTTTTCTTACCATTTCAAGACGTTGATGATGCGGAAAAAAAATCTTATTCATTGGGGGGCTATGTAGCGATCCTGAGCTCGCTCAGTCACTATTTGGCGATAAGAAAGACCTCGTCTGCGTGCTTCGCCGCGCGATTACGTAACCCGTCGCCTTATCAGCGGTCGCTGGAGGGGTGGCGGGGGGAAGACAGTTGTTCCCTCCCCTACGCGGAAAAGAAGGGGTTGTAACGGCGGTGTCTGGAAAGTGCGCAGAATGTTTCGAGAAGCGGCAGCGTGAGGTAGCAGCGTGAATTTGGAAGCTGATGGTATGGGGCCGCGAGCTCCAGTTAGCGAGAAAGAGGTTTGGCCCAGTGGTGGCTAAATTCACACCGCAGATGCGCGTTCGACGAAGGCATCTGGTCTTGGAGTAAGACGTGGTTACAGAGAGAACCCGTGCTTAGGCCCAAGACAGAGCGTCGGCAAGCCGCATTAGTTCGCTGTGAGTTGTGCGCTGGTGGCGAACGCCACGGCCACCGAAATAAGGTCGGTGTTAAAGACAAAACAATTTTGTATGTGATACTATAAAAGTAATGAGAATTTGGAAGCAATTGACTGTAGAATGCAGGTTGAAGTGTTGTTCCTGTAGTTCACTGTCAGATTGTTTAATATTTTTTTTGGCCATTAACACTCTTGCATAATGTATGATATACCCGACCATTGGTATTTCCATAATCATTGTGGACTATTTTCAAAAGATATTTGAAGTAGTGTGTCTTTCTAAGGGGAGAACATCACTTATTTATGATAGAATCTTGTCATGTTAATACACTACAAGTGCAGTTTCTGTCTTTAAATCAAAAAGAACATTTTGATGATAGTGTAAAATCCAAATCAAGTTAGAAACAATTTGGGTTATTTATGAACAATTAAAAGGTTATAAAAGTATATTTGCTATGAACTGTTGAATTTAAGTGAACTTAAATATCTTGAAATATTTATTGAAATTTGGATGCCTGTTGAGTAAAAATACAACATATTTTTTTAATTTCAACCAAAGGTGTAGGTTGTAATAAATGTTTCACATTTATGGTGTAAACACACATCTTTAGTTTTTTTTTGCAATTTCTTTTGAATATTCTGTGTTTTCAAAACTATGTTTATTCATTTTAATTGTACACAACATATGTCTTTGTAATTGAAGTGAATTGTTTTGCAAGAAACTACTATGTATGCTAATGCAGTGTATGTTGAGGAAGGGTTAATTGCAACTTTTGTAAACAGAAAGTGCTGAGGCATTTTGTCATCCGAAATGCCTGTGCTCTACCCTCTGATGTACTATTATGTGTACTCATCTCCCCAGAGATATCTTTGATTCAATTTGTTGGATTTTAATTTATTTTTGTCACAGAAGATGTTGCTGTGATGCTAGTTTGTGTCAACTTTGAAATTCATAATTTCTGCAGTTGATTTTTCCTCAAAAAGTTTTTTTTTACGCTGTTCAGTGTTGTATTTTTCTTTGTTCATTTGTTTATCTGTGCATGTTAGGTAATTTTGCAATTTGTGTTTCTTTTTTTTTGAGATTCAATTATATTAATGTTTGTGGCTTTCAACTTTGTGTTTTTTTTCAAAATTTCAACAAGAGCCAAATTACCCACGAAATTTCCCCACGGCCGACCTACACGAACGGTCACAGTCTCTCTCAGTCTTTCTGTCTCTCTCAGTCTTTCTGTCTCTCTCAGTCTTTCTGTCTCTCTCAGTCTTTCTGTCTCTCTCAGTCTTTCTGTCTCTCTCAGTCTTTCTGTCTCTCTCAGTCTTTCTGTCTCTCTCAGTCTTCTGTCTCTCTCAGTCTTTCTGTCTCTCTCAGTCTTTCTGTCTCTCTCAGTCTTTCTGTCTCTCTCAGTCTTTCTGTCTCTCTCAGTCTTTCTGTCTCTCTCAGTCTTTCTGTCTCTCTCAGTCTTTCTGTCTCTCTCAGTCTTTCTGTCTCTCTCAGTCTTTCTGTCTCTCTCAGTCTTTCTGTCTCTCTCAGTCTTTCTCTCGCTCAGTCTTTCTCTCGCTCAGTCTTTCTCTCGCTCAGTATTTCTCTCGCTCAGTTTTTCTTTCGCTCAGTCTTTGTCTCGCTCAGTCTCTCTCAGTCTCACTCCCTCAGTCTCCCTCCCTCAGTCTCCCTCCCTCAGTCTCCCTCTCTCATGGCGCTACACTCAGGTCAAGTTATGGCCTGACATTCACATAGTACCCACTACAGACTTTTGGAGTCCGGAGCTGTCAAGGTAGAAGAATACAGACGTTGCCTACGACCGGGAGTGCCCCTGATTATCCTGATTCCAAATAAGAAAGTTAGAAATGCTCATGATTGCCCGCATGCTTTGTCAAAAAAGTTAAGCCAGGTTGCGAATATTTGAATGTGCTCATATTTCCTGGAACTACTGTAACAAAAAATTTAAATTTCTTTATATTTATGGCTTCAATACAGCACATTTATAAACATGTATCTGAAGAATAAAATTCTTATAATTTTAGATCCAACGCCATTTCAATTATATCTAAACTGAACGGTTTTATGTACG
>JAHLJT010002406.1:195989660-196000115 GCA_031308135.1 Acheta domesticus
AAAGTGTTGTATCGTATTAAAAAAGCTAGATTACTAGAAACTAATAAATTGTTTGATCTCATTCACTTGTATAACTTTTTCGATTATTCGCAGATTCTACAACTGCACTGTAGTCAATCGATATTGGAAGTATCGATTAGGTGACATACTACGTCAATACTTTGTCCTGTTACATTCGCAACTCTCCTCGTCCTGTTTGATTTTATAATGATTTCACATTAACTTCTCATTTGACAGTTGTCGTTGTGACGTTTGTTGGAAACCATTCAGTTCCGCTGACCACCTTTCATGAATCGCTTGTTATGGGAACCAGAAAAGCAATGAGAGCAGCGAAGGACGAAGCTCTGCCAAGGAGTGAGTTCAGTTCGCGAGGTGGAAGGGGAGGCGTTCAGAGGCTTAGAGGGGAAGGGCGCGCGGGTATCCAACAAACGAGAGGAATGGCAGAGATGGGTCGCGAGGGACAGAGTATGCGGAGAGAAGCGAAGAAGCGAAGCGGGGCAAGGCGGCAAGGGTCAAGCGGGGAGAGGTAAGGCGGGGCCGACAAGGCGGACCGACAATGCGGACCGACAAGGCGGGGTTGACAAGGCGAGGCAGACAAGGCGGGGCTGACAAGGTGGGGCCGACAAAGCGGGGTCGACAAGGCGGGCCGACAGGCGGGGCCGACAAGACTGGGCCGACAAGGCGGGCCGACAAGGCGGGGGCCGACAAGGCGGGCCGACAAGGCGGGGCCAGACAAAGCGGAGTCGACAAAGCGGGGCCGACAAGGCGGAGCCGACAAGGCGGGGCCGGCAAGACGGGGCCGGCAAAGTGAGCTGGGAAAACGCGGACGGGGAAGAACGAATCAGTGCGGGATGGCATGTGCGGAAGGAGGCGGGTCGGGAAGAGACGGAACCGACAGGGTGACGAGGCAGGGCAGTGAAGTTTGAGGCACCGCTGAATGGAGCTGGGGCAGATGCGGGGCCGAAGCGGCGAGATTCGTAACGTAGCTAGGCCTCGGACTCGAGGATTCGGACAAGGCAAAGAGGCGGGAGGTTCCAGGAGGAGCAAGGCGATGCGGGACGGGTAGCGGTGAAACAAGAGGGACGGGGGGAGCAGGTTTTGGCGAAGCGACGCGACCGTGAGGCTAGTGAACGCCAAGAGTGGCGGGGCGGGTCGAGGCAGGGCGGGGCGGGACGCAATGGAATGGAGATGTGCAGGGCGGACAATGACAATTTGGGGCGGGAAGGGAAGTTAGCAGAGTAGGACGAGAAGGAACTACGCAGGTCGGGAAGTGTGGGGTGGAGTGGAGTGAAGCGTGACTGGACAGGGCAGAGCGAGGAAAGGGCAGTGTGGCGGGGAGAGCGGGTGAGCGGGAAAGGTTAGTGCAGGGCGGTGCGGAGTGGATTGGGGCGGGGGGTTTGCGAGTGGTCGGGGAGGGAGCGGGGCGGGGCAGGCGGTGGTGTACGGGGAGAGCGTATCAGTGCAGGGCGGGGCGGGAAGGGCAGGGCGGGGAGGGTGGGGCAGGGCGGGGCGGAGTGGGGCAGGGCGGGGCAGGGCGGGGAAGAGCGGGGAAGAGCGGGGCGTGGCGGGCCCGGGCAGGGAGTGGTGGAGTAGATTGGATTGGATTGCGTTTGGCGGGTTGTGACGGAGCGGGCGGGACGGAGCGGGACGGAGCGGGTCGGAGCGGTACGGAGCGGGACAGTGCGAGACGGAAACGGGACGGAGCGGGTCGAAGCGGGCGGGGCGGAGCGGGGCGGGGCGGAGCGGGGCAGGGCGGAGCGGGGCGCGGGGCGGAGCGGGGTGGAGCGGGGCGGAGCGGGGCGGAGCGGGGCGGAGCGGGGCGGAGCGGGGAGGAGCGGGGCGGGGCGGGGTGGAGCGGGGCGGAACGGGATGGAGCGGGGCGGGAACCGGTCGCATTCCTGAGTGGCGGGGCGGGCGCGCGGCGGGCGTGGTTCGGTGGGCCGCGCGCGGCGCCGGGGGCAACAGGCGGCTCGTGGGGCGGGCCCTCGCCTGGACCAGCCCGCGCCACACCTCCTCCTCCCAGGTCGTGACGTCACCCGTGCGAACCTCTCAGCTGGCCTTTGTTGTCTTGGGGCGACACGCGCCGCCTTTCGTCAACAACCACAACTACTAGTTACTTCTTTCCGTGATGGTAAAGGACGTACTTCGAGCGTGGGCGAGGGAGGAATCTTGTTCCTCGAAGACCTCTCCTGGTCAGATTATCGCAGTGGATCTTTGCTATGGACTTCTACTGGATTAATCATGTTAATGGGAGTCAGAGAGGAAGATGACGATGAAAAATGAACGATTATCGATAGGATGATGGTTCATTCAATTAACAATTGTTTGACAAGCCAATCAAGCCACATCTACGAAAGAAAATCACTCATTTCGTACGTGGAATCGGATGAGTTCAGCTTAGAGACAGCATTTTCGCTGTCTGCGGCTCTGATCCTAGGGATCTAGAGTTCGAATCCCTACTGTGGAGGATTTTCGACATTAGAAAGGTAGATTGAACTTAGCAGCTGTCTGGAAGATAATTCTAGCGGACGTTTGCTCTGATCGCTAGTTTTCCATGTGTCTCTGATCATACCAGGTGAATGCTGGAGCGTTTCCCTAACAAAGGGCCAGGGACCGCGCGCCATCTTTTCTTCTCTTCCTTGTTTTATTTCCCCTTACATACACTTATCCTTACATGCACTTCACTACGTATGTATGGAGATCAAACGGGATCTTACAGCTTACCCGAATATTGAGAATTTGATCAATAGTACACATACATACGTATGTATTTCCATGAATTTGTTCTAAAAAAAAGTCATGTAATTCATACGAAAATGTATTTGACATACTCATTTCAAAATTACTATCTATTTTCCCCTCATCCAGAAACGCATTCGTGCGTCAGACATTCCATGCTACGAGTAATTAGGTACAAAACTAAGAAGAGCTTTTCTTTTGAATACATTAAACCACAATATATACTCTAGCGGCAAAATAATAGAATTTTTAGTGCTTTTGTTTCGTGTATTTTATTCAAACGCCAAATATAAGGTAACTTTAGTATTTGAAGGCAATAAAATGAAACAATATCAGTTGTTTCAGAAAAATTGTTGGCGAATATTTATTTCAACAGATTGTTGTTCCAGAAAAATGTTTATTTTAAATTACTCAAAGAAGATCAGTTTATTGTACGCCTTTACCTTACGAAATTAAAGGAACTGGATATTGACGGGTAATTCGGCATTTTTCATTGATGATGTAACAAGCGCCAAGGATATTATCTGCGGTTAGAGTAACATACTAACCACTCAATCATTGACCATCAGCCTTCACCACTGAGGTTGCCGACCTCTGATAAATTGCGCTCATGAAACCAACAGTTTCATTGACAAGATTACCAAGTCTATCGATTATGTGACATTTTCGCGGAAAATATTATACATGAGTCATACTTTTCATAATGATAATGAATTGTCAATACAATTTATGAGAAAATAATCGTTCGTCATAAAATTTGCATAGCAAATTGTGATTTAAATATCTACACCCATCCCAAAGATATATATGAATCTTGTGTAGATTTGAATTTATACCTCTTAAGTGTATATAGATACAGGGAAAAATGGCAAGAATTAATCGAGTTCATTTTTTACAGGAAAGTAGCCCGCACCTGCGTATTATCTCATAATGCGGACAAATTATTTTAAGCTGATATTTTACAATATTTGCAACCTTTCTCGTAAATCATGTGTGGCATGTAAATCATTGCGGAATACGTCTCATTTCTTTGATATGTTTTAATCATTTTTTATACAATGTACTTTGACTCCACGCCGTCAAACAGAGTAATGTTTGTGTTTGATTTCATTCCTATTTCCCTACTTTGTTCCATACAATACCGAAAAACATTAAGACATTATGTGATAAGTAATAATCAACAGCATCGAATGAATACCTGTTTATATATTTTTTCTATAAAACAAGTAAATCTTTTCCTTTGATTATGAAACAGAAATGTAATGTAAAAGTGTCACATTTGCATACATTTTGTAAAGCAAATAGAGTTTGTATCAAGAACCATGGGAATTCTGAAAATTTGCGTTTGGGCACGAAAGCAAGCAAATCAACAGCTGTATTTTTCTCAGGCTAAAAAGCCGTCTCCAGAGTGATATGTAAGTTTCCGATGGCTGCCTTTGTAGATGGTTTATTTAGCAACTAACGTAACAAAGGCGAGTAGGCAAATATAATATTTATTCCTAAATAATTCTTCATTAAAAAATAATTTAATGCTCCAACATAATCCCTAATTAAAGGAAAGCATATTTGTGCATGATCCGACATTAGCATCGGTGGGCAAACTCAATTTAACCCAGGAATGTAAAAACGTCTATTTCCATCTATTCAAGGAATAAATTCTTAAGTTACAGTACACAATTCATGCAACTATGAAAAAAGTCTATGATCCCCAACTGGGGACCATGACAATTAATGGGTTACAATACCCAAAAGAATATTAATTGGTATGATCATGTTCAAAGACTTTCAATGCTTGGTTGTAAGAGCTACTACTTAGAAGACGACTTTCGGCAATTGCCAACATCATCTTCAACTAACTAATCGGTGGAAAAGTAAATCCAATCTTCTCTCAGAAGTCTAATCTTGGACGCATTCAGTCTTGGAAGCACTTCATACAAAATCACAGTCTATACTGCCTCAGCCGTGACTTCATAAGAACTTCGTTTGGTATTTGAACTCTTAAGCAAATCTGTCCCGTAACTCTACGGCCCCCATTGAGTGCTGACACCACCGTGTTCTCTCCTGGCTTCCTCTGGATGTTTTCGCAACGCGGGAAAATCCAAGAAGGCTCTTCTCTTAAATATACCCCATAATGGGCGCTTTCAACTCTGAGATATTTACGATACCGCTTTCTGCTTATCGGAGCCTCTGTTATTCGAATTTTGGCTTTCTGCGGTGTCACGCGACGCGAGCGCCTGACAGAAAATTAACCAAGTCTAATGTCTTGAAAGGCATATTTTCTAATAATGGAAAGACAGCGGTATTTTATGATGCTTTCAAAACTAAAAGCAACATTTGCAGTAATCTTAGAATTAAAAATGTCTTCAAAGTGTCGCTTTTTAAAGTCATAACACCACAAAAGGAGTATATATCACTCGCCGACACTATGTTTTACTGTATAACATACATTTAATATTTTGTATTGAAATTTTGCCTGTTATCTAAATAGATTATTACGTGAAGTTTTCAGACACTTTACAATAGAATATCTATTCTGTACTGTAACCATTGCGCAACGGAAATATTCATGAATGATTTGAATAAATGAAATATTGTATTTTGCTATCTACATATAATACAAAATTCATTAACACAATTTTCCATTTGCAATATATTTTACAAGATACAAAAATTCAAGAGACAATTTATCTGTAGGTACAAAAAGTAGCAGTAGTCCCAAATCCCCGTACGTGTAGGCGAAATGAGAAATTTCCAAAACAAAGTAAAGCTGAGAAATGAAGTTATTGGAAAACACCAAAGGCTGTACATTATATTGATTCTGTGGTATCAAAAAAGAGCCAGCTTGTTCCTAGATGAAGAAGAAGAATAAATAAGAGGAAAGAAGGAGAATAAGATGAAAAGTAAAAGAATTACAAGGATGAGGAGCAGAAGAACGAAAAGAAAAAGATGAAAAGGAAGAGGACCAGAAAGAGAAGAGCAAGAAGAAAAGAGAACAGGAGCGTGTATAATGCGAAAACGAAGGAGGAGAAGACAATAAGACAAGTGAAAAAGAAACAGGAGAAGGAAAGATGAAGCAGGAGAAGTGAAAGGAGAAGAAAGAGAAAGGAGTGTGGACAATATAGAAAGGAAGGAGAAGATTATAAGAAAAGCGAAGAAGAAACGGGAGAAGCAGGAGGAGAAGAGAAAGAAGAAGACGAAGAAAGAGGAGTGTGAACAACATAAAAAGACAGTGAAGAAGAAACGGGAACGAGAGGAAGGAAGAGGAGAGCAAGAAGAGCGCGGAGGGATGTTCTTCGCGAACAGCGTGCCGTGCGTGGCGGAGCTTCGCGGAGGCAATTAAAAGCGAATTTGGCGGCTGGCTGCGCGGCGCGGCGCGGCGCGGCGCGGCGCGGCGCGGCGCGGCGCGGCGCGGCGTCGGCGCGGCGTCGGCGCGTCCACTATTCATGAGGCAGCGCGACGCCAGGGGGTTTCGCTGGCCGCCGACTCCGCTTCCGCCTCCTCACGCGCACTTTCTCACCTCCACACACGCCTCCACCACACTTGCCTCCTTCAGCTCTCTTCTTCTTCTTCTATTTTTATCATTATCATTATCATTATCATTATCATTATTATCATTATTATTATTATTATTATTATTATTATTATTATTATTATTATTATTTGCGTATAGGCCATTTATGACCTCGCTACTGATAATGACAGAAGCTGATGATAATGAGGTGGGAGAGAACGACATACACATACAGAAATATACAAATAAACCCAGGTCCGAGGCGGGACTCGAACCCGCGACCCTTTGGTCCGAGATCACGACACTCTTGCTTTAGCGAGCCGACTTTATTATAATAATAATTATATTATTATTATTATTGTTACTATTATTGTTTCGTGAATCGGACATCATGGGGCCTCATCGCGATGCGTGTGTCCATTCGGGGCTCTGACTTGATTATCGGGATAGGTGCAGGTGACATTTTCTGTGGGGAGGAATAAGCATTTTATTGCTGATTTCATTTTTCTACCCTAGGATTGTTAGCCCTGGAAGATAGGATGAAATTATGATGATGACGATAATGATGAATGATGCAACAGACATATGACATACAGAGAGACAGACAACACAATCCTGCCCGAGGCGGGATTCGAACCCGCGTTGCTTTGGTCCGAAACCGCTACTGCACTTCTGCTTTAGCAATCTCGGACATCGGATCGACTATTATTGTTCCTCCACTTCACGACTAAAGATGTTATGACTCGGTTGAATATAAAATCTACTCCGGATTGCAACCAGCTACCTAAGGAGCAGATCTAGAGACTGTCGGGGCCTCTACAATACTTTGCGCAAAATGTGGGCTGTTCCAAGTAAAGCGATTTCTTGCACTTCCCAGTCTTTTGGATTACTTGGGAGTTTAGACAAGTTCTTACACAAATTTTGCGGAACAAATCCCACAGCTCCGATAACTATCGGGACAATCTGTGCTTTTCGCCCCATTTTCCCCCGAGGCTGATCTCGATGTATAAACTCTTGTATTTGAGACGTTTCGCTGCCTTCTTGGTTACGACTATTATTATTATTATTATTATTATTATTATTATTATTATTCCACTACATCACGACCAAAGATGTTACGAGTTGGCTGAGTATAGAATCTATTCCAGGTTGCAACCAGCTACCTAAAGAGTAAATCTAGGGACTGTCGGTGCCTCTACAATACTTTGCGCAAAACGTGGGCTGTTCCAAATAAACCTATTTCATACACTTCCCAGTCCTTTGAATTACCTGGGAGTTTAGACAAGTTCTTACACAAATTTTGCGTAACAAATCCCAGAGCTCCGATAACTATCGGTACGACCTGTGCTTTTACACCCACATTCGGCTCATCTCGATTTCCAAACTCTTGTATTTAAGACGTTTCTCTGCCTCCTTGGTAACGACGTTTTGATCGCAAGGTACAGCAACATCGACAAGTAAACACGATTTATTCTCCAAATCCCGGATGACTATATCCGGTTTGTTTGCTGCTATCGTGCGATCACTTTGAATTATTGGTCGTACAATATCGTACACAATCCAACAGACGTCACCGGTTTTGGTGAGTGTTCGTACCACTTGGGGAATTTGTTCGGAACTTCGAGGACGGTGCAGATCTGCCAGTGGAGGTAGCTACACACCCTGTCGTGTCTTTTCAAGTATTCGGTCTTTGCTAGGATTGGACAAGCTGAGACAATATGATCAATGTTTTCTACGTGTTCCTGACAAATGCGGCATTTATCGTCTTGGGAAATTTGAGAACCGCTTTAACATAATGTCGTGTTCTCAAGGCCTGATCTTGGGCAGCTATTACAAGTGCTTCCGATTCTGGCTTCATTCTTCCCCTTTTAAGCCACATAAATGATTGATCTTATTGATCTGCACCTTGTCCATTCTTTTTAGATATTGTCCGTGGAGTGGTTTGTCTCTCCACGATTTCTTAATATTTTTGTGTCTCAAATTTCATGTTAAGTAACATCAGAAGTTCAGTGTCTCTGTCATTCTGGGTGTCTTGCATAGTCTTGTTCGCAATGCTTCGTGCTACTCTTACAATGCCTCTGTTTCCTCTTCTTAGGTTAGATTTCATGACCTGCCTCATTAGAGGGTCATCCTGATGGCTGACTACATACATTTCCATCCCGGTTATTGCATTGTGCCAGGAGGCTTCAATTTGTCTCAGGCCTCTTCCTCCTTCCTTACGTGAAACATAAAGTCTATGTACATCAGCTCGGGGGTGGGCAACATGATGCATTGTAAGCAGTTTTCTGGTTTTTCGATCCATGATGCGAATTTCCTGTTCAGTCCAGTCTACTAGTCCGAAACTGTATTCGGCTACAGGCACCGCCAAACTACCTATTGCTGATATTTTATTCGTTGAGTTCAGAGCGGACTGCAGGACAAGTCTCACTCTTCTATAATACTCCTTGCGAATTCTCGCTTTCATGGTGTCATTCGAGATGGTCTCACATTCTTCAATGCCCAGATATTTGTAAGTTTTACCTGGCTCAAGATCTTGAATCACAGTGTGTCTATCAACTTCAATGTTCTCTGACGTGGTCATTTTGCCTCTTTTTAAGTTGACTTTTGCACACTTGTCAAGACCAAACTTCATGCAGATGTCATTGCTAAAATCATTGATGACAGACAGGATTTGGGAGAGAATCGCTTCATTCTTAGCAAACACTTTAAGATCATCTATGTAAAATAAATGTGATACAGGCCTTTCATCACCATGGAGCTTGTAACCAAAGTCAGTGTGCGACAGCTGTCTTGATAGAGGAATCAAACTAATGCAAAATTATGCTTACTATACTGCAAACTAATGCTTATTATTATTATTATTATTATTATTATTATTATTATTATTACAGTAGTAATAAATTAATAGAAGCAACTTGCTGAATATGATACACCAGGCAGATGATAAATCCCGAAGGTTTCGTACCGAACTGATCTTTCCTTTTCACATTTCCCCCTTCCTTTTCTTTTTTCAGACTTATAATGACTATCAGCGGTCCAACGAGCGTTGTTAGTTAGTTAGTTAGTTAATGCCTTATTTTACGTGGCGAGACTCGGGCCATCAGGCCCGCTCTTCCGTCTGACCACGCAAATTTCGCTACGCTCCTTTCACGTAGCGGAGAAAGAAGGTATTATCTCGGGCGACGAAACAGGCGATTTGAATTTAGCTCAGAGGCGTCATTTAGGCTTGAGGATCTTTTACATGCAAGTAAATCTACGAACATGGGCCAGCCGGCTTTACTTCCCCTCCGCGGAAGGCGTACGAAGGATTTTTTCGCCCTTCGTCCATGGCTTCGATCGGGTTTGAACCCGCGAACTTGGGTATGACAGTCCGGGACGCTAACCGTCACACCATCGAATCCGCAAAACTAAAGCGTTGCATTAGTGCAGAGGGATAATTTCCTAATTAGTCGAACCTTAATACCGTGTACATCAAAATGATAAAAAAAATTACGAGTTATATAGTAAACCGATTTATTGGATTTCGAGATTCCATTGGGATAATAGAAATGATTGGAATTCAGAAAGGCAAACGATATTGTCGTCAATATGCTGTTGTCTTAAGTTTCACATTGAGAAATAATTTCTTAATGTTTACTGTGTTAATGCAGCCACTGTGTTAATATTCATGGAAACAAATCTTATTGCAAAGTGACCACAAATTCGAAAAATTATTTATTACTATTTATAGTACTTATTTCCGTTTAATTTATTACTACATGCAAATTATTCGAAATTCTTTGGTCCATTCACAAAGCGTTTCCTAACGACAGATTTAACCCTTCTGTACCAAGAATTCCGCCAGAAAAGAAATGGCCATTATAAACACGAATTGCTGATTCACATCAGTCACGCAATAAAATGAGCGAGCGCAGATATAACGTGCTCAATTCAATTTTCGATGATTCATTCTTTATACCAGTAAAGCTTGTTAGGGATGTAACGTATGTCTTTATTTTGGCTTCGCACCTGTGAAATTAAGTAGATATTTTCCCCTACCTTTCACTGCCTGAACTTTACGATCTCAGAGTCATGGGAACTGACCGCAACTGATTATAAATCTCATCGATTAAATATCACCCCTACGATTTCTTTGAAACAAACTTTATTCTTATAGAAAATAATAACCCTTTTGAAAGGTAGCTAACTCATAGTGCCACTCCTTG
>JAHLJT010002406.1:196001115-196192672 GCA_031308135.1 Acheta domesticus
GGGGTTTTGTCCTTCTTAAAATGTCTGTCCAGAAGTACGATAAATAAACAGATCAGGGATGTATGAAGGGGCAGAGTTGGGACACAGATCTTTTCTTATCATTCTAACTATTCGAACATTCTACATTGTTCTACATTGAATATTCGAAAATACTACCACCTCTTCTTTAAATTTACGGCACGGGCTTAGGGACACACAATTTCTTTATTTAATGTATTTATTGTAACAGCTGTACTAGGCAACGATGGATATCCTTTTTCTTGTTGGATGATCTTTCTATCTTCTTGTTTAGCGCACCTACATAAATAAAATATGTGGCACGTAATTATCCACAAGAATTATTTTTGCATAATATTTAAAATAAAATATCATTAAATTACATTCTTCAATATTCAGGTCTTTTCTATTATATTTGAACATTTTCACATCCTTTATTTTGCAAGTGAAATCGAATCGACTCTTATCAAGACGATAAATAGATTCGGACCGCTCTTGAAAGCATCGACCTTTGCTCCGGTGACACAATTCTGCGAACAAGATTTTCACTCCTTAACCATTCGTTTTCTAGATAAAATGCGACTAAAGAGCACAGTTACACGTAATGTTTTTTCAACTTTCACTTTCCCGCAGAAAAATATATTTTTCTTGTTGGATGATCTCTCTATCTTCTTGTTTTCTTTCCTGGGTTTCTTCTAGTTGAAGCACGGGCGTCACGAAATTTACATCAGACACCAACGCTTGTGAGCTCCTCTGTCAGGAGAACGCAAAATCTCCAAGACTTCACACACACACACACACACACACACACCAAAAAAAGAACAGACACTCAGAGCGGTAAAATAATCCTCGACCCTTTATATCGAGAATTAAAATGCCTTATTTATTAAGCAGTTAATTATTTTTTGTTAATAATGAACTGTTGTACTTACTTAACGCACCCATAGGAATGAAACCAGTCCGATAAGAGTTTTACAATCAGTCTTCCCTTAATAACAACCTAAAAAAATATAGCAGATGAGTACTCATTTTACAAGAAAATGTATTTATTTTTATACAATGTTTTGTTATACGAATATGGTATTACTAAAAGTTTACGAAAAGGAAACAAACACGCTCGATACTACAAATAACGGCCATGGTTTGTGTTAAACCTTCGCTATCGCCTCGGTTTACAAAATTCAATAGCTTCTGTTATATTCAATTAATCGGCGTAACGATGTTAATAACTATAACCGTGGCGAATCTGTTGTTTTGCTGAATGGGTTGGTCCAACTTAAGGGCGGGGAAAGGAATCGTGCAATTATCCCTTGACCTTTGTTCAGCCGCCGCCCCTCCGCCGCCGGGCCAGCTTCCGCCAGCCGTCTCTCGCCTCCCGCGAACCGCTCTGCGCTGCCGAACGAATCCCTGGGCAGTCAACGCCTTCGCACTCCCGGGTTACAAAGATAAATGACGCTGATCGCACGCAGGGAAATATTTTGCTCCGTTCGCAGATATATGAGGACACCTGCAGAGAGAACTTAAAAGAAGCAGGTATACGAAGCTTTCTTACACACCTGCGTTCGTGCTCCGCAGTTGCTTTATAGTCGTAATGATACGTTATAAGTTTCTGGGTAACCGCCTTCCTGACCGCGAAGAAATAAATTCTAGCCCGTTCGAATGTTCGTTTTGACTTAGCTACAGAGCTGAGTGCTTGTATACACAATTTCAAGCAGTTTAATCGTTCTAGTGTATTTTCGAAACAAATGTCGTATCATGACAAAACCAACCTATTATTTTCCAGCTTCAATTAGGCACTAAACTTTGTATTGAACACTGAGATATTTTTAAAAAGTTGTTTCGAAACCTAAAAGTTAAATACCCATTTCTTTAAGATTATTAAATACGCTTAAAATGTTTTCTGTGATATTTTTTCTTTGGTTGATTAACCATTAAAATTTCATTTTACGAAAAACTGAAATAATTAAATAAATATTCTAGTGTCTAGTAATTATTCTAGTAGTCTAGTAACTATTATCTTCACATCTCCTGTTATGAACTCCAGCAAAACAAATGGTTGAGGATAATAGCTGACTACTAGAATATTTATTTAATTATGAATTCTGAAATGACAAATATTTGAGTAGTTTTGTTCATCTACAACTATAAATAGTTAAATGTGAGCGTGTACAACAATTTGCATAAATCATGCCTGAAACGTACGTAATGTATTTCGGAGTCATTTTTCTTGTGCTCTTCAGCTGAAAAGCCACTCTTCTTGGGGTGATAAACCGCACTTCCGGAAGAACATGCACTGCTCATTCATTGACAATAAAAAAATTCGCTCACTAGTTAGAAAAATATTGGTTTTCCACAATCTTTACCCCAGGTTTGATTAATCAAGTGATATGTTTGAATAATCAAGTAAAACTTGATTAGTCAAGTTTGTCACCAGCTCACTTCGGGATATAATACTTAAGAAAAGCGATTTCAAGCAATAGCAATTGAAATAGTAATTTCAAGATACAATTTAATCTTGATATTATATATTGCTTCGTATCTCTACCTTGAATCACCTACGTATTAATTTCATTTGCGCCGGTTCCTACGATATTTCTTTCAGCATTAAAAAAACAGACTTTTGTTCCGGGAAGTTGTCAAAGTGCCACGCAACTCGGGGTTCGGTGATTGATGGTGGTTGTGCAAGCGCGGTAAACGTGGCCTGTGTGAATTGAGAAACCTTGAGAATGAAATGAAGCTGCGAACACCTCCGCCGGCCGACCTGGTCCACGTCGTTCGTGAGGGGGACACTGGACCAGGACAAATCAGTTGGAGCCTTAGCGTTGGCCAACCGCCCCCGCCTCCGCAACCGCTCCGGCCCCGAACCGCCCCGCCCCGCCCCGCCCCGCCCCGCCCCGCCCCGCCCGCGGCCTGCATAAATAAGAGCCCCAGTTCCGTCATGTGGCGGTTGCGCTGAACGTTTCCTACATTCTCTTTCCTTCGTCCCAGTCTTTCCTTCCTCCTCGTCCTTTGTTCCAGATCCTTCTTCTGTTCCCTACCCGTCTTGCCTTTCTCTCCATCGTTCCTCCTTCCCCATCTTTTGACCCATTCCCTCTCTTTCCTCCCTCCCCCTTTCCTCTTTCCCCCTCTTTCCTCCCTCGCCTCTCTCCTCCCTCCCTCTCCTCCCTCCCCCCTTCTCCTTCCTTCCTCTCTCCTCCTTCCCTCTCTCTCCTCCTTCCCTCTCTCTCCTCCTTCCCTCTCTCTCCTCCTTCCCTCTCTCTCCTCCTTCCCTCTCTCTCCTCCTTCCCTCTCTCTCCTCCTTCCCTCTCTCTCCCCCTTCCCTCTCTCTCCCCCTTCCCTCTCTCCCCCCCTTCCCCCTCTCTCCCCCTTCCCTCTCTCTCCCCCTTCCCTCTCTCTCCTCCTTCCCTCTCTCTCCTCCTTCCCTCTCTCTCCTCCTTCCCTCTCTCTCCTCCTTCCCTCTCTCTCCTCCTTCCCTCTCTCTCCTCCTTCCCACTCTCTCCTCCTTCCCTCTCTCTCCCCCTTCCCTCTCTCTCCTCCCTCCCTCTCTTTCCTCCCTCCCTCTCTTTCCTCCCTCCCTCTCTTTCCTCCCTCCCTCTCTTTCCTCCCTCCCTCTCTTTCCTCCCTCCCTCTCTTTCCTCCCTCCCTCTCTTTCCTCCCTCCCTCTCTTTCCTCCCTCCCTCTCTTTCCTCCCTCCCTCTCTTTCCTCCCTCCCTCTCTTTCCTCCCTCCCTCTCTTTCCTCCCTCCCTCTCTTTCCTCCCTCCCTCTCTTTCCTCCCTCCCTCTCTTTCCTCTCTCCCCCTCTTTCCTCCCTTCACCTATTTCCCTTTCCTCCTCTTTCCTCATTCCCCCGTCCTATATGCAAGTTTATGAAGATTTTTTGTCGAGAGGACAAGTGTGCTAAGTGCTAGAATAGAGACCTTCCATCAAGCTCACTTAGTTCATGAAATAAATAACCATTAATGGCTTTGTTAATTTACATTATTTTCCTCAGAATGGATGCAGGAAGCCTAAGCTTTTAAATCTATGAAGACGGGTAGAACACATAAAAGAGGAAAAGTCCCGGTGAAATATATTTATAAGTTGCATTGAATTATAGAAACGTCAGTCAAATTTAATTATTTGCAGAAACATCGATATTTGTAGTTACTTTTATTTAGAGTGCGCATAAGCTATTCACGTCTACTTGGGGATTTTTGTACAATATTTTTAAAATCCAACCCAGAAGTCAATATTTTCAACCTTTCTAACATTGTTTAAATTGCATTGCACAGCAAATTCCAGCTCTTTATGCCAATGTAACACCAGTGAAACAGAATTTTAATCGCAAGTTTTTTTTAGCTTCATCATACTTGGGAGGAGAAATCACGTTTTTTAATTTTATTTTATTGATATTTAGCGATCTTTTCAGTACATCAATAACTAATGTAAGACGTAGACTGGTCCAAATTCAGGAACATGTTTTCGAAATCTAGTTTTCCGCCTGGCAGTCCAAAGTGCATAGAGGAGCGGAGAGCGGAAAGCGAAGCGAATTGGGGAGGGGTAGGGGAGGGGGGCAGGCGGTGTGGGCGGGGGCAGAACACGGGTGGGCGTCCTTCGCCATCTCCGCCTTCTCCTCTCCGGAGGTCGACCGGAATTTCCGGAAAACGACGCCCACGCACGTCTCCCGGGCGACCAGGAATGCATAAGATATTGCCTTTCACAAAAAGTCCTTCCATGCTGCAAATAGTTTGTTTATTTGATATTGGAACTATTTATCTGCACGTTTGTCTCTTTCTTTCTCTCTCTTTCTTTCTTCCTTTCGTTTTTTATTTGTTTCTCTCTCTCCTCCCCATCTCACTTCCTTTTCTCTCCCTCCTTTTCTCTCTGTAAATACATGAGTGGTCTGGAATTTATGCCGACTGTCTGCTCTCTATCTCGGTAGATATTGAAAGCATGAGACGAGAAACCGAATGAGTTTGGTTTTGTAGCTGTCGTTTTATCATTAATACTCGTTGAGAAACATCTTGTTAATTTAGTTACATACTTGTATATCATGGAGAGATAGCCTCAAATTCATTGAATGTCACTCGTCTTCATAATCGTTAAAAATGTATGTTACCTACTTGAGTAATCTTGTTCAAAAAAATTCATCCTATTGATCATTTCTTCAGCATGAAACATTGCTTCCTTCTTAATCTTCTTCTTTGAAAATTTTTACAGATATTTTGCTGACCTTCGACTTTTATCCAGAGATAATAGGTACACGTTTTTGACAAGACAGTTCTATTTTATTAATAAGTTTTCTTCCATTTTGATTTTTTAATTACTAACACGCATAGCGATGCCTTGAATTATTTATAGTGATATTTTATACATTGTCCCAAGTGAGCAAAGGATTAGAAGTATGATTAAAACTGAGTAGTCTCAGGTCGTTTGAAATTTTTAGTGCAATGCATTCTTGCAAAGGAATCGATTTACAAGAATCGTTTAACAAAATGAAACTGCGTGCTTTGGATTTTTCTATGCTCAGCTAATACATAAAGATCGGCAGCTAAGAATCTTAGAGGGGTAATGCCCTGTTGGAACGTTCTGAGCTGTATGTGTCCATACGAGTTCAGAACAAGAGCATTAACTTAATTCGCCTTGCCCTTATACGTCGGGATCAGATGCTATCTATCTGTATTAATGGTGTTCTAAGTCGTAACATTACTCCCACTCTCCCCGCTGTGCGCTGGTCCTTGCTCTGTATCTCTCCTCCGCGAAAGGGTTCACAGTGACTTCGACGAGTGTATCAGCGACGAACTTCGCAAAGGACAACTCGACAATTGGCTAGGGCTGCAGCATCCGTGGCAGTCGTAACCGTGGGACGAAACCATGCACATTGAAGATACAGAATTTGGAAAATAAGGATATCACTTTTCCCGAACTAAACTTTCCTAGAGTTTGTCCCGCGCAATGGTAGGGTCCACAAAAGGTCTCCCTGCCAATTATCAGGGGGGGTGGGTAGGATAATACCTACTCCCCCACAGTGCCCCAGTCCGGAATCGAGATGATAGGATATTGCTGTTGCTGATGATGATACTTGGAATGGGAAGGAAGGATTGCGTGCAGTCAGTGATCTGTTGTGTAATTGGCGGCTCTGGCACTTGGCTGCAAGTTGTCAGGAAAACCACTGATCAGAAGTCAGCCTGGACCACGAATTCGGCCACTGAATTACCGAGGTTCACTAAGTCAAATTCTGGTTTCTTGACGGCAACGAACTCGCAACCTCCCAATTTGTCTCACGCTCGTTGCATTTTTCGCATGCTCATAAGACGTTGCATTCCCACTTGCCGCTTCCGATTTCGGTCGAAATAAAAAAAAAACATTGTCCATTCTTAATTATTTGTCTACTCAAATAGCAACACTACGTTTGTGTTCCTTCTTTTTGTTTGTTTCAGATTCCATCTCAATTCATTCTATTGCTTTTTTTGTGTTGAGTGACTTGACATTTATTCTGGAAACGATACTGAAACGGCAGCAGTGCAGGTTCATTCACGAATGTATTGTTCAAATATTTTATAACCATTTTTGGACTTCAAGGAGGTCATTGGTTACCATTGTCGTCAAAGTTTTTTACATTGCAATCTATTCTTGTGTATTTGGAGAGAAATTGGCCATGAGAGTCGTGGGTTACAAGTAGGATAATTCTTTAGAGCCGATGGATTCTCATCAGCCCTTCTCTGCATTGGGCACTACAGATTTTCCATTGTCTCGTTAGATGGTGTGATGCCATTTAATTGCACTTGGATTTACAGAAGTACCGCAACAAAATGACAATAGTCCTATTATTTCAAAACTCCACTGATATGACTTACAGATGATGACTCACCGACCTCTAGTATTCAAAATGTAAAATACCTCACGTGCTAAAATGTATAGTTGGTTCTTGAGTAAATCCCTATGTTAAAGTTTGCGGAGGTTCGATAATTAATTATTAAAGTTGCAAAAAATATTGGAAAATTCATTAAAGAATGAAAAATAAAGTAAATACAATCCAAAGTTTGTTTCTGTGATAAGTATACAACGGACTTACTACTTAAAATACGTAATGTTTTACTGAAATATAAACATCATTTTACAAGTTAAATTCCAACTTCAAGTTAATAAACGTTGCAATTGAATTTACACAATTATTACCATTTCAATAATTATACAATCACTACAATTATCATTCATTTATAAAATGTAATATATACAATTTTACAATTTATGCAAAGCATGCTATTTATTATAACTTTATTACAGTCGGTTGATAAAGAGATCGCTTAGGCTTGCCCGGCAGTTATTTAATTTCTTCCTCCCTCTCTGTTAGTAAAATTTGTTTTTGCTGAGTTGCAAAAAAACTGCCGCGGGTAAACAGGCGTAGAGACACTCTATGTTCTGACCTGGGCGTGGCGGGTGTGGTCCTCGCGCTGACTCCGCCCTCAAGTGGTTTGTGTGGTCCCCACCACCAGCGCCCCATAATGCACGCGCTCTCTGGGCTGTGTCCGCAGGTGCTCTCTTCAAATTCCGTTGTCAACTGCACGCGCTGTAACTTTCTCTCTGCATAACGACTATCGTCCATTTCAACTACACTACAGAGGAAAACATACCTCTTATTCGTTTTGCAATAGTGTGTTAAATTAATGCTTCTTTACGAGTCATGTGGTGGGCTTGGAGGACTTTTGTAGTATACGAGACCTCTGGTGAAGTATATAGGATACTTAACCAGTCATTAAAGAAACGTGTGGATACTTTGGGCAGTTAATGGATTGTAATAAAGTAGATAAAACGGCGAACACACGACAAAATTTGTATTCTCAAATACGTTATTCACACTGGTTTGTGTGCCAAACACACAATGTTTTGGCAACAGAGAATAATATTCAGGGCATTTAAGTCTAGACATTATGAAGAAAGTTTGTATAATAACATTTGCGATGATGTGAAAAGAACATAAGTTTTCAACGCGGATTCGGTGGTTCCGTATTTGATCTTTAATTGTACAATTTACAATTTATTATATTACTGTTTTGATCCCATGAAATTGAAGACTTTTTGGTTACTAAGACTCACAATACGACGTTTCACCAAACATGTTTTCCCTTTCTACATTAATCTGTACATTGAAGATCTCATTTCCCAATAGGTTTTCATAGAAATTGCAGATTTCCCCCTGCGTTTATGTTCAAAAACTTTGTAAATTTAATGTTGACCTCTGACATGAGTCATGAATTATAATATTTGCCCTAGTACTTGAAGAAAGACAGAATACCTTTGTCAAAATGTACAAAGTAACGTCTGTGATAATGAAATTTATTAATGATTTTTTTGTACAAATAATTGTCTTTAATATCAAAGGATCAAAATAGTAATATAAATTCTATTATACAGTCACAACATTTATTATACAGTTACATTTCAGATATTATTGACAAACAAAGTTAGTTCAATAATTATTGAAAATAAGTATTACCAAAATCATGTAATTCCATGAAAGAGAGGGGGAGAAATACTTGAACAGGAATTAATGGTGATTAAGTAGAACCGGGCTGGTCAAGCGGCGAGAAAACATGTGAAACGCAAGGCGAGTGATGGACTGCCAGCGAGTCAGCAAGGGGAGTCTAGGGGGAAAGAGAACAAAATGGCGAGTATTAACAAAATATACGAAGAAAACTGAAATTGAAATATGGCATTAGAAAGAAAATTGAAATATGGCATTAGAAAGAGAGTCGTTGACCATAAGAACCATCTTCGATCTAAGTAGTCATGATCCGTGCTAATAAGAAGAAGGAAAAATAAGTAAACGATAATGAGAGTTTATAATGGTTGAGTTTGGGCAACCACAATTACTTTTCTTCTTGTCGCAATCCAGAACCGAGTATTGTTTATAGTATAAAATTAGTGATAATGAATGCGTTCCACAATCGCTTAAAAGACATTTATTTATACGTAGACATATATAAAGTTTGTTTGATAATAATAGCTTGAGTTCACACATGAGTTCGTATGTAAGGGTACGTTGAAAGGGTTCTTTCCTATGTAACAATTCGTATGTAACAAGGAAGGCATATTATATTTGTACAGTAGCAATACAGATGACATTCAGTGGCGTGTAAGGTGAAATCTATCTCAACCTGTATTCAGTATATTGAAAGAAAGAGAGACTTACGTTATGTGTTCCTATTTCTAGATTATATTTAATAATTATAATTAATTATTTATAATAATTATAATAAATGAAAGCATTTTTGCTGTTGCAGTCCACTAGTTTTTCATAAATTTGTATTACGTTATCTTGATAAATTCTTGTTAGAGCAGATTATTATCATTAAACATTTTATTTTACTGATAACATACAAATAAAGTAAGAAGCTGAATATAAATAAGCCGAAACTGCGCGCTTACTTTTCCTCTCCTTCCAAGTCACACTGTCACTGAACTCTCTTCTCCACCGGATTCCTACAACGTGAGCACACGCCGTTGTTTTCCATTTATATGTTAATTCGTTTACAATACAAAACATTTTCATGTTTATATATGAGATTCCAATGCATAATTTCTTTGCCTGATAGTGGAGAATCTTCAGGGAACAAAAATGGAATGCGCTGATTGTTTTGAATGCAGCGAATGCACCTATAGTTTTGAAGCCCATTGGGGCTTGTTTGGATTGAACTTGATCACCACATTGCATGGCTATGAGTCATCATCCACGCCATGGCTCAAAGTGCATGCGTTTTCGGGAGAACTCGGTGCCTTTCTTCAATACAAACTCAACGATAAATTAGGAACGATTTGGACTGACCGGAATTTGAACTCCTATACCCAAAGATTGAGGAAACAGTGGGAGGAATGAGAGGGCGAGAAAGAATGTTTGTGAAACTGGAAGATTAAGGTAAGTCTTTTAGCTATAAAGAAAACGGATGGGGCCAGAAAGAGTTGGAGATAACAATATTTTCCAGGGGATATTGGGATAAGGCACAACGCCTGATGATTTTATTGATTTACTTAATCCTATTTACTTATCATATTTATTTATTTAATTTATTGGGATGTAGAGATTCTTCAACTACTGAGGTCAATGAATCCCACGAGAGATACTCTAATATGTAGTGTTAGTTAATAAAGCGGAGATGAATTTATGTCCTGCATGAATTTACAGGAAGGTCGCACAGGGTTATAGTTGTGAAGCCAGAAATCTCAACGCTGTTGCTGGACTTCCCGGTAAGGGGTTTGTGTTGAGATGTAATTATTAACTCCTCTAGACCGCGGCTGAGTTCAACAAAGCTGATAACTTAACTGATGATGATGGTGAGGAATGATCAGGAGATGCAGAAGATGGTAGAATGACGGCATGGAAAACGAGACAACCCCGAGAAATCCATATTGTCCTTCACCTTCACAAATCCCACACGAACCGACCGAGTATTTAACATCCGCTCGTGCGGTGTAAGATGAGCATTCTGACCCCACAACACCACTTCGCCCATAACGTGATGTGATAACGACGATATCCCGCAAACGAAAACCAGCGCGTTCCCCCGCCCTCCAGAGCAGCATTGCCAAACCGTCGACCGCGAGCTACTAGTAGCTCGCGGGCAATTTTCGGTAGTTCGCGACCATGCGCAAGGTTGGCTAATCTGGACTAGTTCTACAGAGCTCAGGTAGATGACTCGCAAAAATAGTTTCTTGCATACTCCCGCGCAGTAATTTACTTATAGTTACTATGCTGGATTTGTGATAATGATGGAGAGTTCAATAAAAAAAATGTCATCGCTCTCATTCGGATATTCTGTTCTTAACCTTTATAATTTGCTACTAACTGTAATTCAATTTTTTTGTAATGTGCAATTCTATTTCCATTTATTTTTCTAGTATACAGTTTTATAAAAAAAATGTTCCATATTTAACAGAAATGTCTATTTACAAACAATGAACAAATGTTAAGGTTTGAAAAAAAGTTTTCTCTTGTTTTCTTGGTAGCTTTCAGTGGGGTTTAAAACGGTATGGTATCTCACAAGCTTCACAAGTGGAGAAGCAGTAATTTCAGTCTAGGAACGGAATTCGAGAACTGATTCGCTCATTCAATAGCGTAAGAATAATTGGTTATGCCCATTTGTGGCCCATAGTTCGAACACTTAGCTCCCTTGGGGGTGGCGATAACCCCCGACACCCAACACCAATACGTCGGAATGTCTTGGACCACTGCTCTAGATCGTCGGTCGTGGCTGCGCAGCGCGGCCGAAGGAGCGGTCGGTGCGCGCTGCATCCGCGCGGGGGGGAGGGGGCAGGGCCGGCCTCCGCGCCCCGCCCCCTGCTGCCGTATTCAATTAAGCCCATTGTGCGGCCGCACGGCGGGGGACGCGCCCAGCCAGCCATTGTCTGGGGGCGCAGCGGCGGACGCGACACGGGGCTGCGACAGTCCCCGCCTCTCCCACACACACGGTGCTTCACAGAGGTCACTGCGTATGCTTTGCTAGCCTTCTCTACTCCTGAGGAGAAACAGATGAGAGCGGGGCGCACCTTTGGAGGTGTTGCACTGGCAGAGGTGGCTCAGGGCAGCAACTGATGTCACCGCAGTGCCTCTGATAGGGAGGTCTTAAAGTTCGAGTCCTCACGGTGGCAGAATTTTGGACACTCGCTTCTCAGGATGAAGGACTCTCGCTTCAGTCCCTGTTTGAAAGATAATTCTAGCAGCTGGCTCCTCTGATTAGTGGTTTCTCCGATCAACACCAGGCAAATGCCGGAGTGGTACCCTAACAAACGGGTCACGTACCGTGCGCGATCTTTTCTTCTTCCTTGTCCTATCCTGGCCCCTTACTAACACGTACTTACACTGACATGCACTGCATTGCGTATGGTTTACTAGCCGTATACTTGTTTTTTTTATTTCTTGGCGCGTGAGGGCCTATCTTCACGATGGAATATCTCACGGCATTTCGCGACACAGTCGGTCGTGCTGCTAGATGTCATGATCGCCAGCGATGCGGTAGCGATCATGCGACATTTAGCGATATGACCGAGAAAGACTCTAAATGACGTGAGATATTCTATCGTGAAGACAGACCCTCACGCGCCAAGAAATAAAAACCCAAGTTTATCTCTATTACTGGGAAGATAAGTGCTCAGAGCGGGTCGTACTTCGAAAGACGTTGCACCGACAAAGATGACTCAGGACATCACGTGATGTCACTGCAGTGCCTTTGATCGAGAAGTCTTAGGGCTTGAGTCCCCACGGTGGGAGAATTTTCGACACTCGCTTCGCAGCTAGTATGAATTCAGTCGCTGTCTGGAGGAGAATTCTAGCGGCTGGCTTCTCTCATTGGTGGTTTCTCCGATCAACACCAGGCGGATGCCGGAGTAGTACCCTAGCAAACGGATCCTCACCGCGCGCAATCTTTCCTTCTTTTTCCTTGTTGTATCCTGGCCCCTTACTAACACACACATCGACATGCACCACACTATCGCACTTGTCGGGAGACCAGTCGGAAGCTTAGAGCTTGTTTCGGATGGGTTGGTGCCACGCCGGCAGGAGATACCTGGGTGGGGAAAATGATCGTAAGCCGACGTAGGGCGATGCCGTATCTCACCAGCAAACGGGGGAAGATTATCGCCACCTAACGCGATAAAAACGTACATTTGCTCTAACAGGACTAATGACCATAGCAGTTGGCGCGTTGCAAAGCTATCTCCCCCCATTCACATACACACAAATGGAGAAGCAGTAATTCCAGTCAAGGTCAATTCGAGAACTTGTTCACTCTTTCAATTGCGTAAGAATAATTGGTTATGCCGATTTGTAACCCGTGGTGAGGGTTCGAACACTAGCTCCCTTGGGGGTGGCGATAACCCCACACCTAACGCCAATATGTCAGAATGTCTTGGAGACGGATTATCCTTCGGTAAAAATGGTTGGTTACTAATGATAATGTATTAGATACTTTTGCAATATTTCATGCCATTAGTACGGTTATCCAGACCAGTACTCAGTCGGTCTCTACAAGGAGAGTGGTGAGGAGTTTGCAGACAGTTGAGGTGGCGAAAACAAGGCTGATAGGCTGACAGATCGGGTGGTTGCTTGCTCGCCGTCACATTACGTACAACACGTCACTGCCACGTCGGTGTCAGACCCGCGGTCTCTCCGGTGCATGCATTGCTTTAGAGAAGTGCACTACTTCACTGGCCATGTGCAAAATACATGTCAGCTAAGTGTTCTGATTATGTTCAATATTATAATGCTATATATTCTACGATATGGCGAGCATGATGTACAGCAAGCACGACATATAGCGAGCATGATCAAGTATAAAACTATAATTACTGCCATCCCCCATATCTCTCCTCTCTCTCTTTCACCGCTCTTTCATCTTTCCAATTACAGAAATATTGGTAACCGCGGCTTCCCACTGATTATCGTCAACCAATTTATATTCAGAGACATTGAATCAAATATTGTAAATAATAAAGCTTTCCTCTTATCAGTATTTAGGACTGTCTGTTTTTAGTAATTTGAATATAAAGTAACAGTTCCAAGAGATTTTTATAGACTGTGAAATTATGTGATTTATTGAATAAAGTTATAGTGTTGGTCTGTCTATAAAAATCTCTTGGAACTGTTACTTTATATTCAAATAAATCTTTCCCAACAATCCCGAAAAAGTATTAGTCCAGTAGAGTCCATTGCGTTCAGAAGATCTTTGCAGATTAGTTACGAGCGCCGACGCAACGGAGGTGCGCCCAGCGCAGTCCCTCCGCTCCAGTGGTGCATCTCGCCCATCTGAGCGGGGGCGAGAGATCTCCGCGGGAGATTCAGATCCGCTCTGCCCATTCCATGCGCGCAGTCACGCTCATAATTCAGCCATGACATAATCGACAAACACTCTGCGCCCGCAGGCCAGCAGCGCTTTGTGGTTCAGGGGTGTCTAAAGGCTTAGAGCTCCGTTCAACGAACTCTGCTCCATTTCTTGGACCTCCATGAATGAGCTAATACGTCAACTTTTGCTGAAAATGAAGTATGTGTGCAACTGGATTCTCTTAATCAAACTCGACATTTTTGTTTAATGAGGCAAGTTCAATTCCTTCTCTTTGTTGACGGTCGTATACATGTATGTTTATGAGCACAATGTCATAAAATCATAAACCATAATAAGATTTTATATTATAAACGTTATAACTGAATTATAAAATTATTGATTATTATTAAATAAGTTATGTTGTCTGATTATTCACGACATAATTTCATTACATGTAGTAGTTGTCAAGTGTAGTAGAGGAAGGAGCAGAAGATATGACAGAGAGAGATTTAACTCCAATTTTTAAGAGATTCTGACGGACGCGAGTTACTTGGTAATCTAATCTTTTTGAATCTCTATATTGTAAGATGTAAATTACGGAAAAAACAAATAATTGAAGCAACGTAAATAAAAATTATATTTATAAATTGAAATGTGCACATATTCGAAAAAATATTTACAAAATAAACATTATAATTAAATTTATGACATCAATTGGAATGAAATACTTTCCTCAACATCTATGCTTTTACATAGGTGTTTCAGAGTTTTGGAAGTTATCAGATCCAAATGAAACGCTTATGATGATATTTCGTAATTTCCTTAATTTCAAATATCTTAAAAATAAGATCTTAAACATAAGATCATTGAGAAAACAGATACTTTGTAATATATTAAAAATATTATTTTTGGCCAAAGAAATTGAAAATGATGTTTCAAATACAAGAAATAATTCAGCGAATCTTCCCAATGATTTGTAAAAAGTTCACGTTCCGCAGTAAAAAATCGCAAGTCATTTTGTTTTTCAAAATTAAAAGTGCCCAAGAAAGCATTGCCTAGAAATATTTTAAGAAACAATTTTGCTTAATTCATGCAAATATTCTGGTCAGAATACGACTATATGCCAAAATTTCATCAAAATTTATATTCACATAGATTACTGGTTAAAGCACCCAACTTTGACACATAAAAACAAATGGGTACTGATATTCGGATGCAGAAGATAGAGATGGTATGGTTATATCCAAAGAATGAAGGAAAGTCGATTGCCTCAAATTTTAAAATGGTTGCTTCAAAGAAACAGGAAGCGTGGCAAATCAAGAAAAACATGGGAAAAGGAGATAGAAAAGGCAATCAAGGAAAGATATATTGAAGAGGAAGATTGGGAAGATCGAAGGGCGTCGCGACCAGAATACGAGAAGCGGCGTCAGCTGAAAAGAACCTCACTAATACTACTACAGTGGGTCGTCAATTACCGAACGTCATTCATCCGAAATGTCAAATATCCGAACTCATATTATCTCTGAATAATATTTTTTACATAGGTACCTTATATACGTTTTCATTTTCTTTTGTAACACTGAATATTGAGAATGATCCCCGATATGATTGACAGTGATAAAATATTAACGAGATACTGTACTGTTGTCTCATTGTAGTAAATCATCTGACTTCAGTGAACTTTGACAAATCCTTCAACAAATGCTGTATGCTGTGTGCATGCCAGTGTTTGTGCTGTGTGCCATGTGTAATATACTATGTGCTGTGGTAAGCCGTATTTATTATCTACAGGATTTCGTATGTGCGGTGCAGTATTTGAATGGTACGTTCTCTTAAAAAAAAACTTTGAACCTACAGCATTTTACGTACACTTGTCATTTTTATGTCCGGTTATCCGAATTATCGAATATCCAAACAATACCTGATCCCAATTTTTTTTATTTATTTGTCAAAAAACAGTAAAATCTGTATGTGACGTGCGGATAAAGAGATTTATCTGCGCACATTTTCTTGAGGGCCAGAATAAACAAAAATAGAAAACGAAAAAATGAATTTAGAAAATAATTATTTTAGAAAAATAAAAATATTTGAAAAATGTTTGTTCCCGAGTTATAGAAAATCAATTTCAACGATAAATGAACTACAAGCAAAAGGAGTGCTCAACAAATTAGTTCGGATAAGTCGACGTCCCACTGTACTACCTTCAATTTTGAAGGAATTCCGTCCCTTCTTCTTCTTCTCCTTCCCCCGCGCGTCGCTCTCGCAGGTGGATGGCGGCCGCCCGCTGCGCGGAGCGGGTCCGGCCGCCGAGGGCCTCGTCCCACCCACGCCCCCGCGCCGCGCCGCGCCAGGCCGTCAACCCCGCCGCCGCGACCTATCACGCGAGCCAGCCACCTGCTGCAGGCTCCTCTGCGGATGCGTATTTTATTAGCTGCCTCCCGCGGCCTGAAGGCTCTGATCGCTGGACGTCCGCACACGCCGCCCACGGAGTGTTTGCCGGGGTGCCTCTATCTGAAATCGGTGACTCATGGGATGGGGCAGGTGCTGGGACCCGCGAGCATCCGGGGAACGTGGGGCAGTCACCGATATCGAAGTGGGGGGATAAGGAGTTAGCAGCTGTTCAAGAGCATTCCTTTACGTTTTTTAGTATCGTACTCAACAATAATAAAAGATTTTGTAATAAATTTTAGTGTTGTGTCTTTGGTTTGTTTGGGGATTTGCTCAACTCACAAGGAATTGTGAATTATCGTAGGTTAATGATTTTTGGGTAAGTGGTAGTTCACCACGGTCTATCATGCCACACTAGAAAGTTGAATACAGCCATGCGGTACGCGATATTAAAACTCACAATTTTCGCTTCACGGAAACGATTGTATGTATGTTTGTACTTGGCGGGACAGCCCGTGAACGGGCTCAGACCTACCGACGATGTCCCTGTCTCGCGCTCGCGGGTTAAGGGGGTACGTGTGGTTAGCACGTAGACATTCCCACGCTGTATTCCGGTCTTCTCAACCCGAGAAATGAATTTTCTCATGGTCACACAGCAACAAATTCTGGGACACTGCAAGGAAAACGCTACAGTCTATGCCTCGACCAGGAATCGAACTCGGGGACGCGGAATGAAAAGCGAGCACGCTGATCAAGAGCTAGCCGCAAGGCCGCCACGGAAATGATTACAAACGCATATTTTTAATTATTTTTAATGAGCCTTGCCGAAATGAAAGTGACATTCCTTCAGCCATGATTTATTGGTTGCCGTACATGAGCATGTTATATGAAGTAGAAGTAATACATAGGTGACATACCGATACACAGTAATTTTGCCTGTCCAAGTAGGTGACCCAGCGTCTCATAAGGTAATGGCTGTGAAGAATGCCAGCCAGCGGAAACGCCACAGCAGATCATGGCACGCCTGTGAAACAGGGGGAGTGCGTTGTCGTCACAACACAACAACCTCATTTGTCAACATGTCAAGCCGCTTATTCTTCAAACCGATATGAGTTGAAGATAGAGCAGTGTGTTGGTTTGTGTTGAGAGTTCCTCCTGGGTCCAGCCAATCAAAAAGCAATGGTCACTTCTCGTAGTAGTAAACACGTGAGCATTGAGTGTGAATTCGCATTCCCAATCCCAACTTGAGACTTTGTATCATTCCTCAGTAGTTGTCAATTAATTATAAATAATTATATGAATTATATTATGGAATGCATGATTGTGGTTCGGGTAGTTATGATGGGGGCAGATTTTGATGACCTAAAACGTCGTCGAAAATGATCAATAGAATGCTCTTAAATGTTTTTTTTGAATTCCCCCTAATAGCAAAGAAAAATGACGTAAAAAATATCAAAACCAGTTCAGATGGACAACTCAGGCTGTTGGATATGTTACCGATGTAATTGAGGCTTCTTCCTTTAGTTTAAGTGAACTAGGGTTACAAACGTTTGGTGTGGACTGTTCTTTACCAGGAAACCTCTTAGTTACGCCGAAATCGGCCGAACAGACAATGGTACTGATAGGTGTCACAGGAACCTTAGATTACATATTCACAACGACTGACATTATAACTTCTGAGCGAAGAAATAGAATAGGCTACTGAGTACTAGTGGAGAACATTGGTTGCTCCTCGTAAATATTATTCGTCGCTATTAAAATTATATCAAAATTACTATTAAAATTATATTAAAATCGATATAAGTATTGTTGAAATCAGCGAAAAATGCTCTAAAAATGACGGAAGAAGGTAAATATGAGTAATTAATACAAATCGGCAGAAAATGCAAAAATTCCGTGTAAAATATGCTATTTGCTTTTGTCACAAGATTACACCTTTTCTATCACTAGAATCCTAATACAGTCATCTAACAGCACCTTAACTCTGATAACCTTGAATATTTGATTGCCAGAGGAATGGTCCCCGTTGCAACGAGACCTCCTAGTCATGTGCTTCAGCACATCGTGTGGTGCTCGCCACATGCTGCGCCATTCTCTTTCACCAAAGAATAACCAATTGAATTGAGCGGTATCAGAATCCATTCTTTTTTCCACGCGAGCGGTGGCCACTACAGCTGTCAGGACATACGTATCTTATTTCTCTCTCCCCACCCTGAGTGAAGTCTCGCGGTTACCTCTTGGTCAGCGTGCTCTCTTTCAGCCCAGGTTCGATTCCCGGTCGAGGCAAGACTATAGTGTGCGTTTTCCTTGCAATGTCCCAATACATGTTGCTGTGTGACGATGAGAAACTTCACTTCGGAGTTTGAGAAGACCGGAATACGGCGTGGGGTTGTACGTGCTAACCGCACGTACCCCCTTAACCCATGACCGCGACGCAGGGACGTCGCCGGTAGGCCTTTGCCCAGGATCTTGCGCCAAGTACATACATACCACCCCGAGTGCCATCAAAATATTGATGTGTGAACGCCTACATCCACAGCCTGCGGTACATTGAAGGACTGTTGTGGCCTCTAATGCAAGACCCCAAACTGTTTATATTAGTATGACTTCTAAGGCTTCTAGAAGTTTCTCCTTTACAGTTCTCTTTTTCCGTTCTTTTAACACGGCAAGTCAATGTGAAACACAAAAAATGATGTAATGTGCACGCAGAAACCCACATAATTATTGTGTATAAAAAAGTAGAAAAATGAGAAAGGTGCAAAGAAAAACGTAGAGAAAATATGAGTATTTTTATTTCTATCTTTAATAATGTATCTTTACCTATAAAGTAATCACGACGTCTCTGTAAATAAGGTTGGATTACGAGCCGCATCAGTAAAAGAGGGGGCACGAAGTTAACTCTTACTTTCAAACCAGCGGATTCATTACGATTTACAATGACGCAATAGACCCCTGCAAGAAAAATCGTTGACAAATCAAAGTGTAATTAATGTAAGCAAAAAGGTTCGGAATCTCATTATTAGCTGTAGCAATCAATGTTTTTAAAAAAACTTTTAACAAGCTCTCGGCAGACTAGACGTACTGAGAAACCAGACTGTCTTGAAGGTATAGTATGACATAATTAATACACATTTACGACTTCAAGATTAGAAGTCGGGAATAAGGTGTTCATTTAGAACGAGACTTTCTGTTCATTTTCACTCGCTTTTTTTTCGAATATTTATTTTCAAACATCGCACAAACTTTTGCATTCTCCCCTTCTTCATTCTTCTCTTTTTCTTTTATTAATTTTCTTTTCTTATCCTCTTTTCTGATATAGATCTTGTAAACTGTAAGGAATGGGCAACTGGGAGTTGTAATAAGTCAATTACCTGACCGTAAAAAAGGGAGTTGGAACAGAATTGAAAAGAAAGTATCACGCTCGGCTGCTGGCCCATTTGTAAGATTCTTTATCAGCCTTTCAGAAATTATCAGGAAAAACGACGGAAACAAGGGCCAAAACAGCCTGTCTCTCGAACTCTTGAAGCGACAATTTAAAATCCAGGCAATAAATACGTCAATGCGATACAAACACCTATCAAATTTCCGTCACCATCGAGAATCGAACTCAAGACTTTCGGCGACACAAAGCGGACTCGCCACTAAACACAATCACAACCGGTTTTCCTCACTGTTTTTTTGCGACGGAATTAATACGCATTTACGACGACGCTAAGATTACAAGCCCTGAATAAGGAGCTCATTCGAAACGAGACGTTTCTTTCCAAACGGTCATGTCATCCCTTCGCGGCGGTTGTCGCTGCTTTCCCGACCACCGCAGAGCTCTTCCAAAGCGGTTGCCTCGCCGTCACGGGCGGTAATGGAGGCTCTTTCATCAAGCGTCCGCAGCCCCTGTAAAGGTGGAATTAGGTGTCCGTACGAGCCATTAGCAGCTTCATAAATAATCAGCGCGGCCCGCGGCGCGCGCAAGCACTCATTACGCGCGGGGCGGCCCGGGCGGGCGGATTATTGACAGCGGCGCAGCGGGGACGTGCCGCGACTCGCCTTGCAACTGACATGCACCAGTCGATGTCAACCCGTTTCTGACTCGAATTCAGAACGCTCATTATTGTTCCTGGGATAAATTTTATTGTATTGATTGACTGAAGTTTCCGGGCGCATCAACAATTTAGGCAATTAGTCCCGTAAATTTAGTGCATGTTTTATAGCGGGAGGTGGCTGTGATCTTAGCCCGGTAGATGGCGAGATCTGCTTCCTATATTCACGTTGGCCATCGGAGTTTTCCCCAACAAGATATCTCCCACTAACGGGGCCTCCCCGGTCGGAACAAGCCTCCGGTCTCCGGGCAGTGTAGTGCATGTAAGTGTACGAGTGTGGAAGTAAGGACCGTCGATAGGATTAGGGAGAGGAAGGAAAGATCGTGCGCTGTCCGTGGCCCGTTTGTGATGGTAGTGCTCCCGCATTCGTCTGGTGTTTATCGGAGAAACTACGGGAGAGTGCCTATCAGAACAGCCGGTCGCTAGAATTCTCCTCCACACGGCGGCTGAATTGGAATATTGTAGCTGATTTGAATGGATTGATAAAAGTGAGAAGTTCTTGTTTTTATAAAAGTGAATATCTTGCTGTATTATTAATTAAAGGCAAAAACTTAATGCATTTTTCTTATTTATCTGTTACCAAACAATTAAGTGACAAAACCTATTTTTACGTGACAGAGTGGCGACGCATAACTTTATGGAGAGACTTTTGAACGCACTTTACCTAAGTTCAAAGCTAAAAATATGTTTGAATTTCCGCTTTAAATAGGTAATATTATTTATTAATTTCTGATTTTGCGCCGAATTTTGCCTACTTAGCGGTCGAACTCAGAACTGGCGCAAATTTTTTTGCAAGAAAATGTAAGTCTTTCGATCAAATAACAGGTTACACGCACATGAAGTGGCATTTTAATGTGAACTTCGATACAACTTTTCATTTACAGATACAACTCATTTATTAAAAAAGTCAGTGAATAGTGGAACTAAAAATAACCACTTGGCTCCGGTCTCCTTTGCATTAGAACTTTTGCACTCATTAAACACGTGATTCACACAACTACGACAATTAAAATTAGATGTATGACGACGTGTAATATTACATTCATTACCATAACTCCTGCAGAAAACGACTCGAAAATATACGACGGTCGAAAATATAAATGTCAGAAGAAGTAACGTGCGCATGCAGAGGATGAACAGAATCCACATTGCTGCTCGGAACATTAAACACACGTCGAGCGAATACACCCATCTAACACAACACTGTGGCTCAGTACATGCGCCTCGCTTAGTATTCAAGGCCTCCCGGTCTCACCACGAAAATACCTCGGGCAGACAGAGGCGTCGTACAATGCGTCTCAGAGGAGACAAGGGCCCGGACGGGAAGTTCGCTGTGGACACAGCTGGTCTCTGACCCGACCTGCCCTGCCCTGTCTAGAACACGTGAATATGAGGGAGAGGTTAAACTAAAGTATTGCTGCAGGTTCGCCGTTCGTATTGCTGTAGGTTCTCCGTAGATCCGACCTGCCCTGCCGTGTCTAGAACACGTGAATATGAGGGAGAGGTTAAACTAAAGTATTGCTGCAGGTTCGCCGTTCGTATTGCTGTAGGTTCGCCGTAGATCCGACCTGCCCTGCCCTGTCTAGAACACGTGAATATGAGGGAGAGGTTAAACTAAAGTATTGCTGCAGGTTCGCCGTTCGTATTGCTGTAGGTTCGCCGTAGATCCGACCTGCCCTGCCCTGCCCTGTCTAGAACACGTGAATATGAGGGAGAGGTTAAACTAAAGTATTGCTGCAGGTTCGCCGTTCGTATTGCTGTAGGTTCGCCGTAGATCCGACCTGCCCTGCCCTGTCTAGAACACGTGAATATGAGGGAGATGTTAAACTAAAGTATTGCTGTAGTTTAGCCGTTCGGAACTCGCCACCTCCGAGTCGCGAGTGTCAAATACAGAATATATAAACAGCCTTCGGAAATTCGTTCTTTGGACTTCCGCATTTCTTCAGAATGTTCGAGAACGTATCGCGGTGCTTTGTGATGGAATCGGTTAAAGAGGCTTCTCAGTAAGGTATCAATTAATGAGGTTTCCCTGGCGCTTTGGTGACTGCAATGTTGCGCACGATGCTTTTCGGGTAAAGCCATAACATTGCACAGAAAGTAACTGTGGTATTGTAGTCAGTATCGCAGTTATTTGAGATTCATGTCGGTGTGGTTTCATAATTGGATACTGCATGTAGTAAATAGCAGAGGGTTATATAAATGCATTGCTCCTTCAGTTAAAATGGAAAGAACTTTCTTTTTCTTTCAAAAATGGTGGTAAAGGTTTCAATTGTGAATTAAATAATTCTCTGGAAAAATTTAAAAAGAAAAAACTTAAGTACATTTTATACTTTTTATACATATCCTTTTTCATTCTGACGATGTGAGAAATAGTAAATTATAACTCTCTCCACGAAATGTTTTATAAATGTTTCGCCCTCAAGCTTCATAAGGCTGTGAGTCATTCTGCTTTAGATGAACCTCATAGAAAAATTCATCCGCTTCGTCTGCTACACATTTTTAATTGGTTGCTGCACTGTCTCCATAATTATTGGCTGCCTCCTTGCAATTTTCTCCCGTCATTGATCGTTGTGTCACGGAATCTGTGACATGCGATCGGAATCTGTGACTGTTCGAGTATGATTGCGCCACCGCAAAGGGCATCAATAGATTGGAGTTAATGATTGTATTATTTGAAGTTAAACTCCATCTTTGGTTATTAGTTCACATTATTATAGTCTGAACTGAATCCTTTGTTATTAGTAATAGGAAGAGATATATCCTTATTCTAAGGTTTTGAGGGGCTAAATCATGTATACTTCCACTGAGACTTCTGTTTGATTTGACCACCCCAGCCGGGACAAGTATCCGACAGGCTTTACATCGTGTGTGGTGGTAAAGTTTCCGTAAGTGTATGTGCAAGGGTCGAGGATAGGACAAGGAAGAGGAAGGAAATACTGCAACCGGTCCGTGGCCCGTTTGTTAGGGTACTGCTCCAGCATTCGCCTGGTATTGATCGGAGAAACCTCGGAAAACTACCGATCAGAGCAGCCGGCCGCTAGAATTCCCTTCCAGACAGCAGCGGAATTCGACCTCGCTATGTAGCTCGTGTCGAAAATCTTGCCACTGTCGGGGCTCGAACCGTAGGACATCTCCGTCAGAGGCACTCCAGTGTCATAGACCATGAAAGTTTCCGCATCACCCGTACAAATGCTCCTCCTCACCAGAGCAAGAGTTTCCGAAACTGCCACTCGCCCCTCCACTGCCTCTTCTTCACCACTGTGGATACCGCCACCACCCACATCTCCACCCCTACACCGGGAGAGATGGCTCAGTGCATCAACTGATGTAACTGCAGTCCCTCTGACCGGGAGGTCCTAGGTTCGAGTCCCGACAGCGGCAGGATTTTCGACACTAGCTTGTCAGCTATGTCGAATTCAGTCGCTGTTTGGAGGAGAATTCTAACGGCCGGCTGCTCTGATCGGTAGTTTTCCGTGGTTTCTCCAATCACCAGGCGAATGCCCGAGCAGTACCCTAACAACCGCGCCGACCGCACGCGATCTTTCCTTCCTCATCCTTGTTTTATCCTCACCCCCTTACGCACACTAACATGCATTACACTACCACACATCCTGGAAGACCGGTCGGGAGCTTAGAGCTTGTCCCGGCTGGGCCGGTGACCCGCGGATGGGACCTGGTTGAGGGGAAAACCCCACCATACTGCGATTTTTCTAAGAGCGACCCTCAAGGCCACTCAAATCCCATCTTCGCGATGGAATATGTCACGGCATTTCGCGTCTTTTCTCGGTCTGATCGCAAGCACTGCTTCATACGGTCGCGATCGTGCGAAATCTAGCGGAACGACTGAGAAAGACGCGAAATGCCGTGACATATTCCATCGCGAAGATGGGATTTGAGTGGCCTTGAGGGTCGCTCTTAGAAAAATCGCAGTATAGTCGACGGTAGGTCGGCGCCGGGTCTCGCTATCCAGCGGGGAAAAGATCACCGCCATCTCACGAGAGAATAACACGCACTACACTTACGGGACTAATGACCTCTGTAGCGCCCGAAATCACGAACACTCAATCAATCAACCGACTGCCACTCGCCCCTCCCACTGCCTCTTTTTCGCCACTGCCACTTCCACCGCCACCACCACATCTCCACCCCCACCACTATTGCTTCCGCCACCCAGCGCCGACCTCCACCTCCGCCATTGCCTTTTCCCCTACCCCGCCGCGGCGCGCTGCCTCAGCCCTCACTCCGTCCCCTGCCGTCTCGGCCGCAGCAGAAACAAACACGACGGCCCCTTGTCAAGAGGCCTTTGCATCCACGACGACGCTGTCCGCACTTCTATCCACTTGTCAGGGCTGTTGGGCCTCCGCTGCCAAACATTTAATATCGCCAGGCAACGTCGAGGGCCGTGTTTTTAGAGTGACCACACAAGTCGAGGACTTCAAGAGAATGTTCCTCCTTCTCGGGTAGAGGATGGAGCTTAAGTAAATTTCACGCCATGCGGAATTCTCTAGTAGCAGCAGTCATTGCTCTCCGCACTCACACCCGACTCGCAAATAAAAAGGAAATAAATATGATGATGTTTCACGAAAGTTGCTTAGGGAAATACAAGTTGTTTTTTCCGCAAATAGAAGATTATGTTGCTTACGCTAGACATTCACATTGCGACAAGTCTCAACAAGTCTCTTTTTACTCACTGTGTAAGGCATTTATCCCCGATTTATGGTATTTTGAGATAATGAAAGTAGTTTGAATGATGTATTTGTTGGGATGGTTATTCAAAGTTAATGACAAAGCAATACATCAATTTGCATTATAATAAAATGTATCTGTCAGGGATAATGTTAACAACTTGAGAAGTAACAGAAGTTTCAGATTAAGTTGTTTCAATGCTCAGGGACTTTGAAATTTTTTGCAAAAGAATTGCAATTCGTATAGAGCGTACCATTTTGCCAGAATGCAAATTCTCAATTTTCTTCAACTTGTAACAATAAAATTTGTAGGAGGACACGAATGGAACAATTAATTAGTGAAACGAAGATCGTCACTTACGCAATCCAGTATGAAAGAATCCTACGAATTCTTTCATTAATTTCTTCTTGTTCAGTTTCCAACAGTTGCATTTTTGATTTGGACATTTGAGAATGTGTCAGTCTTAAGGGGGGATGTAGGTGGAATATGGGCAAAAAATTGATTTTCAGTTTTTATTCTCATATTATTCCATATAGTTTTTAGTATATTCTCCCAAAATTTTAGACCAATCAGATCGCGGTAAGACCCTTAAAATTTATATATCATCCCGGTAGGCGGCCACATTAAAAGGCGTTGTCATAGAGCTGTTTGACAGGCGTTCGGAAATCTCCTGTTTTAGAAGGCTTTGGTTATTTCCCGCGTTGCAAACGTGTGTTTACATGTTGTTTTGAAGCGTGTTTTTCTTGTGAACCCAGTTTTTCGTGTTGATAGAGTTTTCTTTTGAAATAGTTAGTGTGTTACGAAGTCATTAGATTGATATCATGGTTAGAGCAACTAGTTATTATAAGAAAGTGAAAAAGCCAAAATATTTAACATTTCTTCCCAAAGATTAAACAGAAATTGAGGTTAATAATGTTGTAGAATGTGAAGTGGAAACATGTACCTCTTGATCCGGAAACTCAACTGAGGGAATCAAGACGAAAAGTGGGTGAAGGTCATTGTAATGAAAATGGAAATGAGAATATGACCAATGCTTTTAGAATAATATACTTGCAAATGCTTTCTGAATCAGTTAATACATTCTGTGGCTGTGTAAATTGTAGGAAACAAAGGCTACGTTTATTGGATAACGGTAAAAAGAATAGCTTAGTTCGTACTTTACATATCGTTTGTGAAGGTTCCAAAACTGCTCTTCAATGTTTGCAAGCAATTTCCCGCAACCTTCATTTTTTGTCATAAGTGTACCTTTTTCTCAAAAACTATTCGGCGTACAATAGTCAAATTTTGTACATAGTAGCAGATAACAATGACAAGAATTTGCTTGTAAGGATTTTTTCAAATATTGTTTAGATTCTTCGTAATGATTTATTAAACTCCAATTTTTTGCAACAAATAATATGACACGAATTCAATAATTAATATTTAAAAAACTATAACTAATTCCAAAATTTCCTTACACTCATTTGTTAACCTGTATTTAAGGAGCAGTTCTGCAAAATTTCAAATTTTTAATGTGATTGGTTTTTAAGAAAACTGCACCTTTGTGAAGTTAAACATTAAAAATTTCAAATGTTTATATTATACACAATTTCTGTTTCTTCTACAAAAATTAATGATAAATATTTTCTCACATGTGTATTTCTTAAGATTACAAAATTTCATTGTTTTACATCAAATCCTGACTGCTTAAAAAATTATAATACGATGTTATGTAAATCCGCCTACATCCCCCCTTAAATCAGCCACCTAATGCGGATTAACTGTATTCCTAGAAAGGAGAAATCGATACTTTTCCAACAGGAGAAATAAAATTATCTAAGGGAACGATTTCTGGCCTCCCTAATTGTCCAACTTTGTGGCCCGAATGCGTAAATGACAAGAGTGCTATGGATCAGCAAGTAGCGCTTCTTAGCACTAGTTGCCAGAATAGGACTTTTGAGGCTGGAAACTATGGCTTTCTTCATAAGCAGACTTTATCAGTAAGCATCTTCTTATTGAAACACGCGCAGTGTGTTGTCTAGATAAAAGAAAATTTCATTACTTCAGCACAATTCGAGGGCGCGGCGATGATCATCCAAGTCTGCAGAATATCAGTTTTTGTCGCAGTGGCTGTTAGCCAGCTGCGGCTAATTGGCTAGTCAATTGGTGATCTACATGTGCATAATTACATCAGATTAATAGGTAGCCAACTTAGACAACAATCAGTGTCTCATTAACTACAATCAAGAGAATTCACCTCTCCAACAGTCTTGTTGAAACAAACATCTTATTGAAAAACTTTATTTTCCTTGATACTAAGAAACTTCCCATGTTATGTTATGAACCTGAAACGTACGTATATGTAGACACAAGATAAAATGCGTCCTAGTTCTCCAATGAAAACATTTTATTTAAAAAATGCAGAATAATACATTTTTTCTTGTGTGCATTACTCATGCTGCCCTTCATTTACCTCATTAAACAGAGAATCAGGGATTTACAGCGCAATGGCCTTAAGTACGAAAACATGGCCTCCTAACAATTCTGAATTATTTAAAATTAATAAAAAGTTCGAAAAAAATGTACCCTTTACAATTTAAACAATTCTTAATTCAAATAATAAACAATCTATTCCGTAACGTCACTTTCATTTTTCATTTTAAAATATCTATCGCATAGATTGTAAAATATATTGCGTATGTTCTTGGAATGAGCTCTAATACCGCGTCACCAAACAGCTTCGCGTGGTATCGAAACGATGACGTTCGTGACAACCCAGTAAGTGACTGCTGATGAGGCGCAAATTCCCCCGCGCATTAGAGTACCCTCTAATCTTTGCGCCGCACTTGGTGTTTCGTTTCGCCATTGCCTCCGGTCGAGAACCCCGTAGCAGCGCAGCAGCGGTCAGTTCGCAGCGGTGAGTCACAGCGCTTCGTGCTTCGCGGAGGAGTCACCGACATTCTACTTCATTCTATACTGCGATTTTTGTAGGAAGAGCTCTCAAGATAACTCAAATCCCATCTTCGCGATGGAATATGTCACGGCATTTCGTGTCATTCACAGTCGTTCCGCTAGATTTCGCACGATCGCGACCGTATGAAGCAGTGCTTGCGATCATGCGACTTCTACCGGCTAGACCGAGAAAAGACGCCAAATGCCGTGACATATTCCATCGCGAAGATGGGATTTGAGTTATCTTGAGAGCTCTTCCTACAAAAATCGCAGTATACTCGTCCGGGCGTGTTCCTTCGCGCCTTCTCCGCTGGTGGGGGCGCGGGGTCCTGAGATGCGGTTACGGCTTGACCTCCAGCGGTTCTTTTGTGTAAGCAGCTGAAGACAATGATGGGGTTTACGAGTGTGAAAGTTTTTTTTATAGGTTTCATATATGAAAGTATAAGCAAATAAGCCACACCAGCCTCAGCAACACACTCTCTATTCGCAAATGTCATTATAACGTGTTTGGTGAAAGAGTGGGCTGTCTTGTTATTACATATTTAATTTGTTTATATTTATGAAAGGTGTAGGTCAATAAAAAGATTAACACATTACACCCGAAATTAAGAACTTAAAGATTTCTGAAAAGCCGGAGGCTTGTTTTCGCCTATCGTGTTACTGTCCTAATATCAAGATAGAGAAATATCTATTCATTAATTAGAAACTATGTTTGGTTAAAAATATGTTAGGGGTTAAACATAATATGATTTCTATTCTTCTCCCTACAGTACATATTTCTTTGGTTTCTTCAAGTTGATTATTCAATTTATTGTAAAATTATTTCTAACGGAAGAAATATAAAATTGGTCGCAAAAGGATCGATTATTTTGGAGCATAGTTTTCCGATACAAGGAGTTGTCTGCATATAGTGGTATTTACAGCATCTGAGTTTACACAAAAAAACCGGGTGGATATGCGAATTCTCAAATGAAAAAGTCGTGTATCTCAGTATATGAAACAAGCAGATGAGTACAACTTCGTTTATCTACGTAATCCGTAAGGCGATATACATCAATGACTGAATGTAAATATTGAAATTGAAGATATTAAATCGACTGTCAGCAGTTCAAATTATACGTGAAATAAACATACATCTTCAACTCTTAAACCACAAGGGAACCTTGATCAAAGAAAAGAAAATTTCCCTCTTCCTCGGGAGGTTTTTTCTGTTCTTTCCATGAGGTATGCGTGTTGGTACGTGCATAGTAAAATAAAAACTGAGGATTCGAAAACTTCCTAGAAGCTTCTTGGAAATTGGGGTTTTTTCACAGTCACTTCTCATCACCGGTGCTTGCTCCGCCTGGGTATTTCTACGAACTCACCAGGATGACCACTCAGCGCCACTCACCAGGATGATCACAGCTGCCGTCAGAGCCGCCGCGCCGTTCCCGACTATGCAGTCGCCTCCACACCCACCATTAACACTTCTATACGCCTCCAGCGCAATTCCTGTTCTCACCCCCCCGATCCCCATCCCCACAGCCGAACCACCCTCCCCCTCGCCCCCTCACCGCCCTCTCATCCGTCACTGCAGCGTCTCAGACCGGGAGGTCCTAGGTTCGAGTCCCGAAGGTGGCAGGATTTTCCACATAGCTAGGTAGAATTCGGTCACTGTCTGGAGGAGAATTCTACTAGCCGGCTGCTCTGATCGGTAGTTTTCCATGGTTTCTCCTACCCCTGCTGCCACGGATCGCTGCGCGATCTTTCCTACCTCTTCCTTGACCTATCAACACCCCTTACACTCACACTAACACGCACTACACTTCCACTCCTATCGGGAAAAACCCGCTAGCCGACGGAGTGTCGCCGCCGGATCTCGCCATCCCGCTGCGGAAGAGTAGCGCCACTTACCGAGAAAATAGCACTATACTTACGGGATAATGTCTTTAGGAGTTGACGCGCCCGGAAGCACAAACAATCAATTAATCATTAACCCTCTCATCCGCTCCCTTCACAACCTTATTCACTGCCTTCGTCCCCGTCTCGCACTCGTCCCCCCTACGAATCTGCCGTCGTTCATTCAGTCCCCGCTTCCAATCACGTCCCCATCACTGCCACCTCCAGCGCCGTTTCCGTCTCTCCCGCCCCTGTTCCCAACCTCGTTCTCACCCCCCTTCCATCTCACGCCCACTCCATCCCCGCTGACGTCTCCGCGCCACCGCCACCGTACCATAGAGTAAAGATGTATACTTATCCTTAGTCTACGACCGTACCGTCCTCACTCCTCGTTTCCCTCTCGCGCCTAGTCCTCGTCCCCTCTCCTCGCGTCCTCGTCCTCTCGTCCGCTCCCTCCATCACGGCCGCCGCCACCCATACTCCCTCTAACCTCTTCCTTCCGCCGGCACCTCCTAGAGTCCTTAGATACAGAGAGTGGCGCATTCCATTGTTCCACCGATCCCGCCATTTTATGTCCAGTTGTCAGAAGAATTGGAACTCTATGATGTTCTGTGTGTGTGAAGGACCATGAATATATCCTGAATCAATATTAATAATCTTAAACATCACTAAAAACGTCACCAATTGTTATAATTCTTCTTCAGCTCCTGATTGCTGCCTGGTGGGGCTATCGGGTGAGAGGATATTAAGCGCTACTCTGTATCTATTTGAATTGAATGGAATTGATGTCTCATTTTACCGATGCCTCATTTTACGTGGCTACACTCCTTTCACCAACTAACGGAGAAAGAAAGTATTATCTCGGGCGACGAAACAGGCGATTTTAATTTAGCTCAGAGGCTTCATTTAGGCTTGAGCATCTTTTACATGCAAGTAACTCTACTAACATGGGACAGCCGGCTTTACTTCCCCTCCAAAGGAAGGCGTACGAAAGATTTTTTCCAAATCCACGGCTTCGATCGGGTTTGAACGAGCGAACTTGGGTACAGCAGTCCCTTACGCTAACCGCTACACCATCGCAAACCGCGAAGAGAGTATCTAGGGACTCTACCACCGCCAACCACGAAGCGCGCTCAGCAACGCACGATTCTTTGACGGTAGGAGGGGGGGCACGGTCAGTCGCTCTGGCGCTGGGATTCCAGGGGGTGGATGAACCGCACGGGAGGCGCTGACGTCAGCGTCCAGCTAGAGTGCCTAGTAGTGCATTCCATTGTTCCAACGATCCAGCCATTTTACATCCAGTTGTCAGGAGAATTGGAATTGTGTGGTGTTTTGTGTGTTGAGAACCATGAATCTATCCAAAACCAATATTAATTTTCTTGGAAATCTTCATAATGTCACCAATTGTTATCCATTTCTGTTCGACGTCCGAATTCTGCTTGATGGGGCTATAGTGTGAGAGGATATTAAATGGCGGTGGTTCCGCTACTGTGGGACTCTTTTACTTGGGGATTATTTTCTTCAAAATAATCAAACGAGTTGATCAAACTGGAGATTGTGTACTGAATAGCGCCTTTTCGAACCTTTGGGATTATAATTTGAGGTCTCTAATGGTGATTAATTTTCTTGCATTCTCTGAAGATTAATTTTCTTCAAACACTTAAATATTATCATAATTTTTTAAGTAGACAAAACGCAAATTGTGGATCATATAGTTATGACATTCCCTGATTTTGCTCTAAACATCATGTATCATTTTTCTTTCAAATATCATCTAAATAAATTGTTAATGTAAACAAACAATGCAGAAGTCGGAAAACTCTCCCTAATTATCTTAAAATCAACTCTCTTATAACTGGAATTTGAGAGGCATAGTGATACTATACAAAATGTTTCATGCATAATTTATCATACGTCATTTTAATGTAACTGTGAATCGAAGTACTTGCTCAAAAGGTCTTTTGGAACCATTACTACGAGTGAAATACAGAACTTCAGTTATTAAAATTTTCGCATGGACAGCTAGAGCTCGGTATCATTATTAAGAGCATCAATTTCTAACAAGTTTCTAAGCCAATCGTTCTACTGATAAACACGATAATACACAGTAGAAAATAGGATAATGCACTGTACTGTCAAATAAGGCTAACGTATCTTTTCCTTTTTGTTCTAGGTATTATACTCAGCTATCACATACATAACGCTTCGCAGGACTGATACATCACACTAAGATTGGTAAGTTTGAAGCAAATGCCAATAAGAAAACAATGTTTTTTTCTTTCTGTCACATGATTGCCAACATTAGTGCGGAACAGCTTTATTAACTCCTCTTCAGGAATGTCTCTGGATTTCCAGTACATAAAATAATTTTTTAATAGTAGAAATTATTTACCGTTGATCAGCAAAAGCAATTTCAGATTTTTTTCATATGCGGCTGATCAAGTAGGACCATTTTAAAACAATCCATTACCTCTACAAATGTATGTCAAGATAATATTCAACTCGTTTTGATGCCAAAAATACTTGAATATTCTTGAAATTTACACTTCATTCTCCTATTCATATGCATTCAAGAAAGTAACTTATGTACATTCCCCTCGTTACTCTTACATTAGCTTCTGGAAATCATACGAAAGTACAACCCATTTCTCCCCACCCAACAAAATTAACCCATTCTTTTTTTCAAATTGGGGGGTTGATATACCATCTGTGCCCTTCCAAAGTGAATAGATCATTTGGATATGAAGCTCTGACTATGTAATATCACACTGACAGAGAATAGAAGTTAATAAATAAACTTAGTGTCTTCTCATTAATTTAAATGAAAAGAAGTAGCTTGACTGCTTACAACGTGAGTTATTTCAGATGTTAAAAACCGTTCTACTGGTTCTGCACAATGAGATGAACAAACTTTTATACTATTTTACTGAGAAACTTCTCATTACTATTATCTGTAAGAGCTCACCATAATATCCGTAATACCATTGCCTCTGAGACACTGCTGACTGGGAGGTCCTAGGGTGACTGATGGCGGATTTTCGACTCTGGCTATATAGCTAGGGCGGTTACAGCAGCTATCTGGAGCAGAGTTCTTGCGACTGAAGCTCTGATTAAGTTTTCCGCTATTTCTCCGATCAATACCAAGCGAATGACGGAGGAGTAGTCCACCAAATCGGTCACGGACTGCGCTTGATCGTTCCTTCATCTTTTACTGACCAGAAGAGGTGGCACAGGGCATCAATGATGTCACTGTAGTTCCTCTGACCGGGAGCTCATAGGTTCAAGTCCCGGCGGTGGCAGGACTTTCGACACTAGCTTGTCAGCTAGATCGAATTCAGTCGCTGTCTGGAGGAGAATTCCATCGGCTGGCTACTCTGATCGGTAGTTTTCCGTGGTTTCTCCGATCAACACCAGGCATATGCCGGAACAGTATCCCTAAAAAACAGCCTACGGATCGCTGCGCGATCTTTCCTTCCTCGTCCTAGTCCTATCCTCATCCCTTTCACATTTACATTCGCATGAACTACATACATAAGAGGAAAATGTACTTCTTTTTACTCCTGAAATGAGTCCTATAAATTTGCAATGAGATCCGCCTCCTACTGTGTTGTCATCTTGAAATAGATATTATAATTTTTGGAAATTAAGAATCACATGCTTTAAAAGTTTTGTCGCGTGCAAACAGCTCCAAGCAAATAAATCCTATACGTAATGCCATTTCACATTTCGTTTTCTCTGATAATAGGCCTAAATACGGGGTGAAGAAAATAAAAGGAAAACAAGTCCTTAAAGAACAAGCAACCTCCACAACACATCTAAATCCCAGCATACGAGTCCTCTACAACTGGACTCGACAGCCGGCGAGTGCATTTCCCGCACATAATTTACGCGAAACGTCTTCACTCCCGAAGCGGTGACCTTCTGCGAGTTCGTGCGGGGTCACCGAGCTCCGAACGACTCTGGTACCAGTTCTGGCGAGCAGAAGGAAAAGAACCCGCATTCGGCATGTTAAGCGCAGAAAAAAGAAGACGACAAGGAGGACGTGAGTTTCGTGGATGCCGGAAACAACGTGTCCGCCAACTAACGAATGAAATGCGGACCACGGGAGCAGTCCAGTTACAAAACGCGGTGCTGTTATGATGGTGACGAGTGAAATAGCAACTGTCATTTCGGTACTACTTTCAGATTTTATTCCAATTTTTATTACACGTATTTCGATATTTATAATAGGAGACGTGTACAGTGATTCAGAGGGTTCGTAGCTATTTGCTATATCCTGGATTTCTGTCAAACCACGGGCGTTTTCTGGATTAACCCATGTGGATGGGAGTTTTGTCCAGCGGTCGGACCTTATGAAGCGGAATGTGTTTTGTATGAGGAAGGAAGCATCGCTTGCAAATCGTTAACCGTTGTTTGCGGTGCTGCTGTGTAGGATGCTGTTGCAGGGCGGTGAGTGTTAGGTGATAACCTTAAGGTAACGTTCACGTCAAAATACCCAAAGGCGAATACTTGGAAACATCGTGTCCGTAGTTCTCAATATGCATCACTAATCATAAAAAAGTCGGTGGGGGTCAGGTTGTAATCGTAATAAACCTGTCTCAGTCCAGTGAACGTGGGAACATCAATCGAGAAAATAATGCGCCTTGAAGCTCAATGAAGTGATCGAAGGTGGGTCGCAGAAATAGTGTTTTAAGGCAATGAAACTAACGCAAACGTAACGTAGACACCAATGCTTAGTACCGTGCTATTCAACGATCATATCGGTGAACGTAAAAGTAACCGTAAACATAAATATAAGACCTAACTGAAGGTTCGCAAGCAGCGAGCTTTCACATTCACTTTAGCGAGATCTGAACCGCAGCATGATTCAAAGAACGTCAAGTCGTTATACAGAAGCGCATGCAGTTCATTGAGCATCATTTGCCATTAATCTCCATAATTGCTTATGAAATGCTCCAAGGAAGAATTCGTGGCGACCGTAGTAAACGAAATAATTATCATTCAATCATGATCGTGCCCATTTTACTTAATGTAGTTCGAGTCTATATACAATTTCAGTGCCGAGTAAATATTCTATCGATATAGCTTTGTTTATGTTCACGGTCGTTGTGAATGTTACGTACATGGTCATGTCAGAATTACATATTCATGTCTTCACGGCTGTGTTAACGTTTTTATTGTGAGTTGTTCTTTAGTCTTCCCGTTTACCACGTTTTGAAGTAAATCAGACACGTGCGGAGACGTGGCGAATACCCACGTAGGTTGTAGTAGTGTAGGCGTTGGGAGCGACAGCGGGGTCAGAGATAGGATCGGAGGTCGCGGCGGAGAGAGTTATGAAGGAGGAGCAATGAAGACAGAAAAGGACTCGGAGGAGGAGACGCAACAGGCACAGACAGAGGTGGGTACGAAGAATATCACAAATCCCCCTTGAAGTGGCTGGCATTTTCGGATCGTCACGGGACTGTTGCGATTCCCCTCAAGATAGTGGTTCGATTCGACCTAGCTATGTCGCTTTTGTCGAAAATAAGCCACTGTTAGGACTGGATCCCCTAGGATCATCAAACCTTCCACGAGATTACTCAGTCCACAAAGTATCCCACATGCATCCACCGTTACTTGCACCCCAGTACCCAGTGGTGATTCTTTGGCACCTTTGTTATTGTGAAATTAGTATTAGTGAATTTGGCTTATCAGATTGCAATTTATACGATATAAATGACGAAGGAGAAATGACAGAATGAGGAAGAGAAGTAAGAAAATTTCTTTAAAACCCCGAATCTGTCCGCTTTGTGAAGCTCAAATTCCCCATGGAGAATCAAGGACTTGAACCAGATATCTTTAGAAGAAAAAAACTAGCGGAATATTATTATGAATCCTGCTATCCTATCCTGTTGAATATCTGACACTTAAGCTGTATTTGAAATCGGAGATTTATTTCAAAGTAATGTTAATGAAACGATATGAAAATCGCAGGTGAAACGACAGAACTAGCAGGGAGGAGAACCAAGAAAACCTCTTTAAAACCTGCCACCCGTGCGCGCTGTCCGTCTCATATTCCCCGTGGCGCGTCAGAGACTGGAACCCAGGTTCCCGGAGGAGGAAAGCCAGCGCAAATAGCAGCGGGAGAGCCGTTCACTGGCCGCGGAGGGCGTTCATATTTACGCGAGGGGTCGCGGGTTCAACACTCGCCTCGCACCAGGAGGTGCACGCCGCCGCACAGTAAGCGCACGACCAGGTGCCTCGCGTACACGTCTCGGCACAGCGGCGCGCCAGGCGTTGGGGGTACCTTGGCCCACGCCGCCGACGCTAGCCTGACCATTACAGCACGAAGTCTACAAGGAGGAGACTCAACTCCGGTGTTGGAGGCATGGTGGGGTATGTATGTACGAAAAACGTCGGCAGCTATTTGAAAAATAATACAAAAAAAAAAAACGGGCCCCTTCGCCTTCAGCGACATCACACGGCGAAAGAAGGAACTTATCTCGGCTTTTCTCGGCCACCAATCGTCAAAATTCGTTTGGTCCAAGTGGCGTCCACGTAAGTCTACGAGACCAGGCGGTGTGCGGATGTGCTTAACAGAAGACAATAAGTTCAAAAGGAAGTAGTAAGTAGTAAATAATTTTGTAGAAAAAATGTTTGAATTAAATTTTGTATACGATGCTTTGCTGCCATTGGCTGCTTTGAAAGCCTTCGTAGTTCTTTCAATTGCCACGTGAGGTCGCTGAAGGCGAAGGGGCCCGGTTTTTTTGTATTATTTTTCAAGTAGCTGCCGACGTTTTTCGTACATACCCCCACCACCGGAGTTGAGTCTCCTCCTTGTAGACTTCGTGCATTACAGGCTTACCGCACGTTCATGTACGGGTTCCGCTCCGGCGCTGAGGGTACTTTCATGTTAAACGTTTTTATTTATGCTACGCGAGTTTTTAATTATTCTATGCAAATTCGTAATAAAAATCAGTTTTTGAGCACGTTAGGCTCTCTGTTATATTCATTAAGAAGTTTAAATAAGTTCCAACTGCATAATTTTAGACAGTCGGGTTTTTATTCAGGTTTGAAACATAGTAAAATAAAAAAAATACGAGTATAATGAAAGTTCATTCAATTCACCATCATCTGATCAAAACTTTCATTAAATTTTTTTTATTTTTGAAAAAGACCCCAAACAGGGTAGAAACGTCAATATATGCATAACAATAAATAAATTGTTATAAAATAACCATGTCTGTTTATTAAGGTGAATAATCCATTACAATAAAAATAAGTTTTAAATACAATACAGCTGATCGATTCATCTATCGTCAAGGTCAGAGAGTTACTTGAAGAATCGATAAATGGGCTTAATACACACTTGACAGTTTTAAAATGAACAAGGATAGAATATCTTCATTTTTGTCTAATGATTACAAGTATTTTATCAAAAATAAACGTAACAAATTTATTGAATCAAGACTTCATAGGCTTCAGTTATTGATAAATGTCCAAGAAGTACATGCAAAGTATTAAAATTGTTGCGTATATTCGTTTTTCTCGTAGTTGGTAAATAAATGTATCTTACGTTTGTTCACATTAATATGCACAAAGTTGTACATAAAAGTTCGTTTGTTTCATTAGTTTTAACTATCATCAATATAATGAAACAAACACAGTATAGTACTTCAAGGATTTCCTCCACTGTAAGGGCCTTGAAACCCTAAATCACGTGTTTTTCTAGAATTTTTCAAGAATTGCCTAGAAAGAACCGCCTAAAATAGTGCCAATCGATTCATCTTGTGGGGAGCAATTGAATGCTTATTTGACACGAAGTCTCTCAATGAAATAGGAATAAAACTTCTGACATGAAATGTGTTACGTCTTGTTATTAGTTCCTAACAGGACTTTGATGATTATGTGAAGAGAATTGATACTGTGAGCTTTCTATCGTATTATGTATTGGTAGTGGTGTTTTGGATGAGTATATTGGTTATGTGATGGTTTGCTTTCGCTTACATTGTAATTTCATCGGTGAAAACATTATTTCGAGATTTGAATTCATTACCCAGGTCGGAGGAAATAATGAGCAGGAACATATTAGGGAGTTTTTGCCACCTGAAACATTAAGCACTATCGATCTTCTGCGCATGCGCATATGCACTAAAGTGATGCGAAACTTGAACTGCGCATGAGCAGACGATCGATAGTGCTTAACGTTCGAGGTGGCAAAAACTCACTAATAATATACCTCAAGTGAAACAAAGGTAGATCAGCGAGTAAATGCAAAAGACGAGGGACTTGTTTTCGGGTAAAGTAACGTATTACAAATTGAAAGAGGATTCTCCAGAGACATTATTAATTAATACATTCATATTCATTATGACTGTTAAAAATTGTGTATAATATTGGCACGAAGAAATTTTAATTGCTTAATAATTGGGGAAAATGCACGGTATCATGGGCGAGATACACTATTGGAAATGACATTTTATACCTGCATTTCCTATTACTCCATTTTGCTTTTGATGTGCCATTTGAGTTTTATTGCTTATTACTGAATGTTAGTTTTTTAGATGTTAGCCATATATGTAATGACGGATCATCTATTCTGTGTTATGGATTTCGCATCACTTTAGCTCCTTAATTCAAGTTCTCAGCTTACTGTCAAAGAAGCTACACCGAAATTAATTCCTAATTTGCATGCAATTGCATGATTACACTTCTTTGAGTATGTAGCCCTACCGGTTGCTCGACTAGAGAGTACTTGTAAATGAATTGACTATGAAATCCTCATTGGAGGTCATAATCAACGCAAGCATATACGCCTTGGGTTGTCTCGTTCAAAAAGGCACGTTACGGGCATATAAGCATTTCAACTATATATAAAGCTTAAGCTCTGAAGATTATCGTCCTTAAATTGGCTGTGGAAACAGTGTCTTTAAGGAATATTTTATGATGAGGGCTGGTGGCATTGCGATAAGGAAAAGAGACTCGGCGAGCAATTGCAGGTATCTTCAGCTTTCGATGTTAGCAGAGAGCTACTACGTATGCATTTTCCTGCTAGGTGCTACTCTCAGCAGAAACTTTTAATAATTTTTTCCCCTCAGTTTTCCTCCTGTCGTATCAGTCTCTAAACCGTAATCAAAGCATAGTAATAGCCAGAAATTTTACTATCCAGGGAGCACTTTTGGCCTCTTTCCGTTGCCATAATTAATTCCGGAGCCATAAGCACAGTGTTTGTTTGGCTCGTTCTTTCAATTTTACATTTTTGCATTAATAACCGACTTGACTACATTTGAATTTAATTTTATTAATTTTTGAAAAGCGCATAAAGTAACAATGTCGCGCCATAGCCAGAATCGATGATAGACTTTGTAACGGAAATACTTCCAAAACTGACAATTACTTCGTTGAAGAAAATGCTCGCTGATTAGAGCAGCTGATGCAACAGTCATTCGCGGGTCTGAAGGCAATTTTGATTCCTTTAACTTACACGAAAGAGAATATAAATCCGAAAATTTAGAGAGGAACGTTGCCCCCTCGCTTATCTACGCTCACGTTTCTGACTAACCGGAGCGTTTGTCCAGTAAGCCCCCAGCAGCTGAGAGCCAATGAGCCATTGAGAGCAAAAGTGGTGTAAGTAAAAAAAAAAAACACTTTTCGGAAAATGACATGTAAACGAAAAACTCTGTAAAAAGATAACGTTTAGAAACAAATGTCCTAAATTGTTACGAACATGTTAAGGAGATATTCTTTTAACTTTACTAGAGATATTTTGCACTGATGTATTGCTTATTAATTAATTAACTATTTTGTTGTCGTTCACCACTTTTGCACACCTTTGTGAAAACTATGAGTTTCATTCAAATAATTGGCATGCACTGTTTTCGTCTGAGACAGTAATGGATGAAAAATAGGGCTTTTTCACGATTTTTAACCAAGTGAGAGCAATTTTGAACTTGAGATTTTGACCTGTGCACATATGACTAAAAGCCATTAATTTTTTTTCGAGATGCTCCTTCTATGATGGGTGTAGCTATATCTTGAGAGCCTCTGGAACCTGTCTCGTCCCACCTGTGACTTACACCACAATTATATGCAGCGGTATGAGCAACTTGTTGGCTACTTCATTGTGCTGGACCTCTAGCTAAGAAATATTGAAGTTTGACTCACACCATTTTAACCCGTGGTGGAACAAAGTTCAACTCATCTACCAGAGCATCTAACTGAAATCTTCCAAAATTCGATCTACACCACCTTTGCTCTCAGCGGGTGACATGTGCCCTGCGCGAGCGGCGGGGGCCTTGACTCGCGTGTTTTCGTGCGCGCGGCCACTGCCCTGAGACAGTCACCTGGCGAAGCTAAGGTCGCGGAGCGGCGCGGCGCCGTCGAGGCAGCAATCCAGAGACTGATCCAGTTTTCGAGGGTCCTCCCCCATTGGCAGGTCGCCAGCTGACTTCGCGTCTCCAATAAACTCTCCTGCTGCGATCACACACAGTTACAACAGCAACAACAACAACAACAACAACAACAACAACAAAATGCATATTGAATGGCATTTGGAAGCGACATGGTAATATCGGATGGAGGCGTGGTTGCTGCATTTAGGCTCCGATATATGAGGTCAATAAACTTTGTTTTCCCATTCCTTACTATTTCTAGCAATTATTATTTTATTTTATACATTTGTTTCACTGAAGATTACAAAGCGTCGTTTTATGGGCTGTTTCCGCAATACCGTTTCTTCCCTGTTTTAAAACGTCAGTTCCTATTATTGTCTTATGATGTACAGAGGTACTGTACATATTTTCAGGTATCTAACACGAAGTATCAGTTGTTTGTTTATTTAACAAGGGTATACAACAACAGAATGGTTCCTGATGTGCCAGATTTTTTATTTCTCCCCCTGTAGTCCTCTATATTTTACTTCTCAAATGTTCGTAGAGTTCAGTGTATTCCGCGAGGAATTTAAGAGAACATTGCTGCCACTTCGATGATTTGACAAAAACAATTCGGAAAATATATCCGGAACACGTTCGAGTGTGAAGGGAAATTGCTTCGTTTACACGCTCTGATTTTGTCGAATGAGTTTCAGAAAATGATTCTCCTATCCTTAGTTCTTGAACTGGATTTAATCGGATTTGACAACAAGTATGTTTGTTGGTCTACAGGGTTCATTTTACCTCACAGGATTTGTTGAATTCGCTGAAAGTTGTATTTTCATACATAATACTCCTTAAGGCAATTTGTTTGCATCCAGGACAAATCTTAGTGTATAAAAACTCGTTCATTGCCTTGTGACTGTTCGGACCTACTTCGACAGTACATTAATTAAAAACTAATTTAAATTAAAAGTGAAATGTAATTATTTAGAAATGACAGAAACCAGTTTCACCAGAGGAATTTGCATTCATGTGTTTGGAATTTCAATATTCACCTCGGTGTATCATCGTGTATTATTCATCTCAGAAGTCGAACATAGAAGTAGAACTTTTTGTTTTCTTATATTCCATATATGTTGAAGTTCCTCTGTATAAGTTGTTTATGCAAATGAAGAATTTATCTGAAAATTATTGATCTGATATTTGATTTATTGAGTTGTCTTATTATCTTTTTCCGATGATCACATGTTTTATTACTGAGAGTCGAGTTTGGGCGAGATTTATATTGGAGTTGATGGATAGATAGTGAACATTGATTTAATAGTCAGAATCAATGCAGGAGGTACACTTTTTGAGAACTATCCCCATCATCGGTTTTCTTTACACTTTCTGTTTGTCTTCATTAATTGATTATTTCGTGTTTCCATGCGAGTCAACAAATACATAAATAAATATACCCATGCCCGAGGCGGGACTCAAACCCGCGACCCTATGGTTCGAGATCGCCACGACATTACTGCCTTAGAAATCTAGTTCACGGGACTCGACGGCTGTAGAATATTACAAGAATAATGTTAAAAAAATATATCACACAATACTTTTGGTTGTTAAGAGGTACAAATATGTTTCGCTGTGTTTTACTTGAATTTATAGAGTTATCGAAAATGGTGCTCTTAACATGACCATCAAAAGTAATAAGACACTGAAATTCTTGTCAAACGTTTTGTTTCAATTTTGATGCTCAAATGTTAATTTTGGCACTTTCTTAGGTAATACCACGAGGGCATTGGAAATTGTTGATTTATCTGAGAATTTCCAAAGCAATGGCATTTAATAAGACTATTCCACGAATGAAATTACGTCCAACGGAGTTCCAAAATTCACTAAATATTAAAAATTACTGAAAGCTATGTTAAAATCAAAGAGGTTATGTTACAGTACATAAGCGGTTTATTGAACATCTACACGAGTGGAACAGTCATTGTAATTTTTCGCCAGTACATTTAAAGATTATATAATGAAATTAATTCTAGTATACTCGTTTCACATGAAGCTTTATTTAATTCCATTTTCATTACACGAATTTTTGAAATTGTTAACTACTAGTGGCTTGCATCAGTAAAATGTTGCTATATATGAAAAAGTTTGACAAAAACAGTCTTTACGAATACGCTGCAATAAAATAAATATTGCAACAAGAATATTCTTCACAAATACTGCAATAACATAGTATATAAAATGTGGATACGCAGTGCAACAGTGCCTATATGCCCAACATACCGAGAATATCAAACTAGTGAAGCTACGACAGCATATAATTTCTTGTATCATTTCTAAATTTGCAATTTTCCACAATTCAGAGATTGTTCGACGAAAATGCGACGCACGCTTTTATTTTTAAAGAATTTATTCTTCTATCCGCGAAAAAAAATTAAAGAAAAACTTTTGAGCAGTTTTTGAGAAAAACATTTTAATATTTTTTGTAATTAGATGAAAACTACTAATATTTTAGAATTGAACATGGACTTATTTAAAGATCCGTCGTTAAGAATCAGATTTCATTAAGGAAAAACATTTATCTTCAATATTATAGTTGTAGGAAGACTCCCAAAAAATTGCACTTGTGCCATTTTCAAAAAACCTAGAATTTCAACGAACATGACAACGGACACTTGTGCGTCCTCTACGCTATCTGAGGACAAAGTGTGATTAAAAAAATTGATGCCATTATTAATAACATTTGGAAAATATGTTTGAGGTTTCATGTAAACTACCCTCAAAAATCAAACTATGCGTTTGTAACTCCCGAAGCCTCGAGTTCATTCAGATCAATAGAAGATTATCAATTTTGATGACAATCGGCTGAACGCTTTAGGCGCTAGCTTTGACCGCAGACGAATAAACTGATGTTTTGCCGTCAATCAATTTTTTGGTATCAAGGATCCATAAAACATGTATCTACATCATGTGTTAGAGGATTTTTTTCTGTATTTAGCAACAGGATTTATTCCCATTTTTTACCAGGACCATTTCCTCTGTTGAAATTTCACAGTTTTCCGGTGCACGATTACATAACTTTCTCTTTTTACGAAGTACCTTCGTAAGGGCGAGAAAGAAAAAAGTTTGTGATCCATAGCGCAACCCGTGAATTGCAAATATTTTATGGTGGGCGCCCTCTTCCTTCGAGGCCTTTGTTGTTCCATGACGTCAGCTGTGACGCTAGTAGAGACACTGAGATTTTAGTCCATTTCTCTAGATGAAGTCAAGTCTCTGAGATCTTATTATCGAAGTAACTCCGCCCAGTATTTGCATTTTTTAAGCCACAATTCAAATTGTTTCATTGTTTTTTGGATTTTTCTCGAGTTACCTAACAAATTCATTGGATCTCTTCACTTTGCAGGGCGCTGAATAGTTTTCTTTCGATTTGTGAAAGCATTGGAAATTAGTAATACAGATGAACTGAGGTTGGTTTTTTACACAAGTTAGAATGAATTGTATCAAGATTAAGACAAACCAGCTCTGACTCACAATGAGCAAGGGGACAATGGAAACACATCAATACAGGCTGAAGGTCAGGTAAATAATGAGGGTGCGCAAAGCCAAGGAGACCAGAGAGCAGAGAGGGCGGGGATTTGACCATTACAAAATTAGCATTATAAGGGTTGTTGCGGTATTATCGAAATTCACGTACGAATGTTGTTATTGAAATCATAAGATTCAATATAGATATTGGCTAATCGATATTGATATTAAAAGTGTTGTATCGGTATTAAAAAAGCTAGATTACTAGAAACTAATAAATTGTTGATCTCATTCACTTGTATAACTTTTTCGATTATTCGCAGATTCTACAACTGCACTGTAGTCAATCGATATTGGAAGTATCGATTAGGTGACATACTACGTCAATACTTTGTCCTGTTAGCATTCGCAACTCTCCTCGTCCTGTGTGATTTTATAATGAATTTCACATTAACGTCTCATTTGACAGTTGTCGTTGTGACGTTTGTTGGAAACCATTCAGTTCCGCTGACCACCTTTCATGAATCGCTTGTTATGGGAACCAGAAAAGCAATGAGAGCAGCGAAGGACGAAGCTCTGCCAAGGAGTGAGTTCAGTTTCGCGAGGTGGAAGGGGGAGGCGTTCAGAGGCTTAGAGAGGGGAAGGGCGCGCGGGTATCCAACAAACGAGAGGAATGGCAGAGATGGGTCGCGAGGGACAGAGTAATGCGGAGAGAAGCGAAGAAGCGAAGCGGGGCAAGGCGGCAAGGGGCAAGCGGGGAGAGGTAAGGCGGGGCCGACAAGGCGGAGCCGACAAGGCGGGACCGACAAGGCGGGGGTTGACAAGGCGAGGCAGACAAGGCGGGGCTGACAAGGTGGGGCCGACAAAGCGGGGTCGACAAGGCGGCCGACAGGCGGGGCCGACAAGACTGGGGGCCGACAAGGCGAGCGGGCCGACAAGGCGGGGCCGACAAAGGCGGGGCCGACAAGGCGGGGCCAGACAAAGCGGAGTCGACAAAAGCGGGGCCGACAAGGCGGAGCCGACAAGGCCGGGGGGCGGGGCAAGACTGGGCCGGCAAAGTGGAGCTGGGAAACGCGGACGGGAAGAACGAATCAGTGCGGGATGGCATGTGCGGAAGGAGGCGGGTCCGGGAGAGACGGAACGACAGGGACGAGGCAGGGCAGTGAAGTTTGAGGCACCGCTGAATGGAGCTGGGCAGAGCGGGCCGAAGCGGCGAGATTCGTACGTAGCTAGGCCTCGGACTCGAGGATTCGGACAAGGCAAAGAGGCGGAGGTTCCAGGAGGAGCAAGGCGATGCGGGACGGGTAGCGGTGAAACAAGAGGGACGGGGGGAGCAGGTTTTTGGCGAAGCGACGCGACGTTGAGGCTAGTGAACGCCAAGAGTGGCGGGGCGGGTCGAGGCAGGGCGGGGCGGGACGCAATGGAATGGAGATGTGCACGGGCGGACAATGACAATTTGGGGGCGGGAAGGGAAGTAGCAGAGTAGGACGATAAGGAACTACGCAGGTCGGGGAAGTGGTGGGGTGGAGTGGAGTGAAGGCGGACTGGACAGGGGCGAGAGCGAGGAAGGGCAGTGTGGGCGGGGAGAGCGGGTGAGCGGGAAAGGTTAGTGCAGGGCGGTGCGGAGTGGATTGGGGCGGGGGGTTGCGAGTGGTCGGGGAGGGAGCGGGGCGGGGCAGGGGCGGTGTGTACGGGGAGAGCGTATCAGTGCAGGGCGGGGCGGGGGAAGGGCAGGGCGGGGGAGGGGTCGGGGCAGGGCGGGGGCGGAGGTGGGGCAGGGCGGGGCAGGCGGGGAAGAGCGGGGAAGAGCGGGGCGTGGCGGCCCCGGGCAGGGAGTGGTGGAGTAAGATTGATTGGATTGCGTATTGGCGGGTTGTGACGTGAGCGGGGCGGGATCAGGAGCGGGACGAGCGGGTCGGAGCGGTACGGAGCGGGACAGTGCGAGACGGAACGGGACGGAGCGGGTCGAAGCGGGCGGGGCGGAGCGGGGCGGGCGAGCGGGGCGGGCGGAGCGGGGCGGGCGGAGCGGGGTGGAGCGGGGGCGGAGCGGTGGCGGAAGCGGGGCGGAGCGGGGCGGAGCGGGGAGAGCGGGGGCGGGGCGGGGTGGTCGTGAGCGGACGGGATGGAGCGGGGCGGGAACCGGTCGCATTCCTGAGTGGCGGGCGGGCGCGCGGGCGGGCGTGGTTCGGTGGGCCGCGCGCGGCGCCGGGGGCAACAGGCGGCTCGTGGGGCGGGCCCTCGCCTGGACCAGCCCGGCGCCACACCTCCTCCTCCCAGGTCGTGACGTCACCCGTGCGAACCTCTCAGCTGGCCTTTGTTGTCTTGGGGCGACACGCGCGCGCCTTTCGTCAACAACCACAACTACTAGTTACTTCTTTCCGTGATGGTAAAGGACGTACTTCGAGCGTGGGCGAGGGAGGAATCTTGTTCCTCGAAGTACCTCTCCTGGTCAGATTATCGCAGTGGATCTTTGCTATGGACTTCTACTGGATTAATCATGTTAATGGGGAGTCAGAGAGGAAGATGACGATGGAAAATGAACGATTATCGATAGGATGATGGTTCATTCAATTAACAATTGTTTGACAAGCCAATCAAGCCACATCTACGAAAGAAAATCAACTCCATTTCGTACGTGGAATCGGATGAGTTCAGCTTAGAGACAGCATTTTCGCTGTCTGCGGCTCTGATCCTAGGGATCTAGAGTTCGAATCCCTACTGTGGAGGATTTTCGACATTAGAAAGGTAGATTGAACTTAAGCAGCTGTCTGGAAGATAATTCTAGCGGACGTTTGCTCTGATCGCTAGTTTTCCATGTGTCTCTGATCATACCAGGTGAATGCTGGAGCGTTTCCCTAACAAAGGGCCAGGGACCGCGCGCCATCTTTTCTTCTCTTCCTTGTTTTATTTCCCCTTACATACACTTATCCTTACATGCACTTCACTACGTATGTATGGAGATCAAACGGGATCTTACAGCTTACCCGAATATTGAGAATTTGATCAATAGTACACATACATACGTATGTATTTCCATGAATTTGTTCTAAAAAAAAGTCATGTAATTCATACGAAAATGTATTTGACATACTCATTTCAAAATTACTATCTATTTTCCCCTCATCCAGAAACGCATTCGTGCGTCAGACATTCCATGCTACGAGTAATTAGGTACAAAACTAAGAAGAGCTTTCTTTTGAATACATTAAAACCACAATATATACTCTAGCGGCAAAATAATAGAATTTTTAGTGCTTTTGTTTCGTGTATTTTATTCAAACGCGAAATATAAGGTAACTTTAGTATTTTGAAGGCAATAAAATGAAACAATATCAGTTGTTCAGAAAAATTGTTGGCGAATATTTATTTCAACAGATTGTTGTTCCAGAAAAATGTTTATTTTAAATTACTCAAAGAAGATCAGTTTATTGTACGCCTTTACCTACGAAATTAAAGGAACTGGATATTGACGGGTAATTCGGCATTTTTCATTGATGATGTTACAAGCGCCAAGGATATTATCTGCGGGTTAGAGTAGCATACTAACCACTCAATCATGACCATCAGCCTTCACCACTGAGGTTGCCGACCTCTGATAAATTGCGCTCATGAACCAACAGTTTCATTGACAAGATTACCAAGTCTATCGATTATGTACATTTTCGCGAAAATATTATACATGGAGTCATACTTTTCATAATGATAATGAATTGTCAATACAATTTATGAAAAATAATCGTTCGTCATAAAATTTGCATAGCAAATTGTGATTTAAATATCTACACCCATCCCAAAGATATATATGAATCTTGTGTAGATTTGAATTTATACCTCTTAAGGGTATATAGATACAGGGAAAAATGGCAAGAATTAATCGAGTTAATTTTTTACAGGAAAGTAGCCCGCACCTGCGTATTATCTCATAATGCGGACAAATTATTTTAAGCTGATATTTTACAATATTGCAACCTTTCTCGTAAATCATGTGTGGCATGTAAATCATTGCGGAATACGTCTCATTTCTTTGATATGTTTTAATCATTTTTTATACAATGTACTTTGACTCCACGCCGTCAAACAGAGTAATGTTTGTGTTTGATTTCATTCCTATTTCCCTACTTTGTTCCATACAATACAGAAAAACATTAAGACATTATGTGATAAGTAATAATCAAACAGCATCGAATGAATACCTGTTTATATATTTTTTCTATAAACAAGTAAATCTTTTCCTTTGATTATGAAACAGAAATGTAATGTAAAAGTGTCACATTTGCATACATTTTGTAAAGCAAATAGAGTTTGTATCAAGAACCATGGGAATTCTGAAAATTTGCGTTTGGGCACGAAAGCAAGCAAATCAACAGCTGTATTTTTCTCAGGCTAAAAAGCCGTCTCCAGAGTGATATGTAAGTTTCCGATGGCTGCCTTTGTAGATGGTTTATTTAGCAACTAACGTAACAAAGGCGAGTAGGCAAATATAATATTTATTCCTAAATAATTCTTCATTAAAAATAATTTAATGCTCCAACATAATCCCTAATTTAAAGGAAAGCATATTTGTGCATGATCCGACATTAGCATCGGTGGGCAAACTCAATTTAACCCAGGAATGTAAAAAACGTCTATTTCCATCTATTCAAGGAATAAATTCTTAAGTTACAGTACACAATTCATGCAACTATGAAAAAAGTCTATGATCCCCAACTGGGGACCATGACAATTAATGGGTTACAATACCCAAAAGAATATTAATTGGTATGATCATGTTCAAAGACTTTCAATGCTTGGTTGTAAGAGCTACTACTTAGAAGACGACTTTCGGCAATTGCCAACATCATCTTCAACTAACTAATCGGTAGAAAAGTAAATCCAATCTTCTCTCAGAAGTCTAATCTTGGACGCATTCAGTCTTGGAAGCACTTCATACAAAATCACAGTCTATACTGCCTCAGCCGTGACTTCATAAAAACTTCGTTTAGTATTTGAACTCTTAAGCGAATCTGTCCCGTAACTCTACGGCCCCCATTGAGTGCTGACACCACCGTGTTCTCTCCTGGCTTCCTCTGGGATGTTTTCGCAACGCGGGAAAATCCAAGAAGGCTCTTCTCTTAAATATACCCCATAATGGGCGCTTTCAACTCTGAGATATTTACGATACCGCTTTCTGCTTATCGGAGCCTCTGTTATTCGAATTTTGGCTTTCTGCGGTGTCACGTGACGCAAGCGCTTGACAGAAAATTAACCAAGTCTAATGTCTTGAAAGACATATTTTCTAATTATGGAAAGACAGTGGTATTTTATGATGCTTTCAAAACTAAAAGCAACATTTGCAGTAATCTTAGAATTAAAAAGTTCTTCAAAGTGTCGCCTTTTAAAGTCATAACATCACAAAAAGGAGTATATATCATTTGCCGACACTATGTTTAATTGTATAACGTACATTCAACATTTTGTATTGAAATTTTGCCTGTTATCTAAATAGGTTTTTACGTGAAGTTTTCAGACACTTTACAATAGAATATCTATTCTATACTGTAACCACTACGCAACGGAAATATTCATGAATGATTTGAATAAATGAAATATTGTATTTTACTATCTACATATAATACAAAATTCATTAACACAATTTTCCATTTGCAATATATTTTACAAGATACAAAAATTCAAGAGACAATTTATCCGTAGATAAAAAAAGTAGCAGTAGTCCCAAATCCCCGTACGTGTAGGCGAAAGGGAAATTTTCAGAACAAAGTAAAGCTGAGACATGAAGTTATTGGGAAAACACCGAAGGCTGTACATTGCATTGATTCTGTGGTATCAAAAAAGAGTCAGCCTGTTCCTAGATGAACAAGAAGAATAAAAAAGAGGAAAGAAGGGGATTAGGATGAAAAGTAAAATAATTACGAGGATGAGGAGCAGAAGAACGAAAAGAAAAAGATGAAAAGGAAGAGGACCAGAAAGAGAAGAGCGAGAAGAAAAAGAGACAGGAGCGTGTATAATGCGAAAACGGAGGAGAAGAAGACAATAAGACAAGTGAAAAAGAAACAGGAGAAGGAATGATGAAGAAGGAGAAGTGAAAGGAGAAGAGAGAGAAAGGAGTGTGGACAATATAAAAAGGAAGGAGAAGATTATAAGAAAAGCGAAGAAGAAACGGGAGAAGAAGGAGGAGAAGAGAAAGAAGAAGACGAAGAAAGAGGAGTGTGAACACATGAAAAGACAGTGAAGAAGAAACGGGAACGAGAGGAAGGAAGAGGAGAGGAGAGCAAGAAGAGCGCGGAGGGATGTTCTTCGCGAACAGCGTGGCGTGTGTAGCGGAGCTTCGCTGGGCGCGGCGCGGCGGAGGCAATTAAAAGCGAATTTGGCGGCTGGCTGCGCGGCGCGGCGTCAGCGCGTCCACTATTCATGAGGCAGCGCGACGCCAGAGGGGGTTTCACCGACTCCGCTTCCGCCTCCTCACGCGCACTTTCTCACCTCCACACACGCCTCCACCACACTTGCCTCCTTCAGCTCTCATCTTATCCTCCCGCCTCTTCTTCTTCTTCTTCTTCTTCTTCTTCTTCTTATTATTATTATTTGCGTATAGGCCATTTATGACCTCGCTACTGATAATGACAGAAGCTGATGATAATGAGGTGGGAGAGAACGACATACACATACAGAAATGTACAAATACACCCAGGTCCGAGGCGGGACTCGAACCCGCGACCCTTTGGTCCGAGATCACGACACTCTTGCTTTAGCGAGCCGACTTAATTATAATTATTATTATTATATTATTATTATTATTATTATTATTATTATTATTATTATTGTTGTTGTTTCGTGAATCGGACATCATGGGGCCTCATCGCGATGCGTGTGTCCATCGGGGCTCTGACTTGATTATCGGGATAGGTGCAGGTGACATTTTCTGTGGGGAGGAATAAGCATTTTATTACTGATTCCATTTTTCTACCCTAGGATGGTTAGCTCTGGAAGTTGGGATGAAATTATGATGATGACGTTGATGATGAATGATGAAATAGACATATGACATACAGAGAGACAGACAACACAATCCTACCCGAGGCGGGACTCGAACCCGCGTTGCTTTGGTCCGAAACCGCTACTGCACTTCTGCTTTAGCAATCTCGGATATCGGATCGACTATTATTGTTCCTCCACTTCACGACTAAAGATGTTATGACTCGGTTGAATATAAAATCTACTCCGGACTGCAACCAGCTACCTAAGGAGCAGATCTAGAGACTGTCGGGGCCTCTACAATACTTTGCGCAAAATGTGGGCTGTTCCAAGTAAAGCGATTTCTTGCACTTCCCAGTCTTTTGGATTACTTGGGAGTTTAGACAAGTTCTTACACAAATTTTGCGGAACAAATCCCACAGCTCCGATAACTATCGGGACAATCTGTGCTTTTCGCCCCATTTTCCCCCGAGGCTGAACTCGATGTATAAACTCTTGTATTTGAGACGTTTCGCTGCCTTCTTGGTTACGACTATTATTATTATTATTATTATTCCACTACATCACGACAAAAGATGTTACGAGTTGGCTGAGTATAAAATCTATTCCAGGTTGCAACCAGCTACCTAAAGAGTAAATCTAGGGACTGTCGGTGCCTCTACAATACTTTGCGCAAAACGTGAGCTGTTCCAAATAAACCTATTTCATACACTTCCCAGTCCTTTGAATTACCTGGGAGTTTAGACAAGTTCTTACACAAATTTTGCGGAACAAATCCCAGAGCTCCGATAACTATCGGGACGAACTATGCTTTTACGTCCCACATTCGGCTGATCTCGATTTCCAAACTCTTGTATTTAAGACGTTTCTCTGCCTCCTTGGTAACGACGTTTTGATCGCAAGGTACAGCAACATCGACAAGTAAACACGATTTGTTCTCCAAATCCCGGATAACTATATCCGGTTTGTTTGCTGCTATCGTGTGATCAGTTTGAATTTGTTGGTCGTACAGTATCGTACACAATCCAACAGTTTCGTACACAATCCAACCGGTGACAGACGTCACCGGTTTCGGTGAGTGTTCGTACCACTTGGGGCATGTGTTCGGAACTTCGAGGGCGGTACAGATCTGCCAGTGGAGGTAGCTACACACCCTGTCGTGTCTTTTCAAGTATTCTGTATTCGCTGTGATTGGACGAGCTGAGACAATATGATCGATAGTTTCTACGTGTTTCTGACAAATGCGGCATTTATCATCTTGGGAAATTTTGAGAACCACTGTATCATAATGTCGTGTTCTCAAGGCCTGATCTTGGGCAGCTAGTACAAGTGCTTCCGATTCTGGCTTCATTCTTCCCCTTTTAAGCCACATAAATGATTGATCTTTATTGATCTGCACCTTGTCCATTCGTATCAAATATTGTCCGTGGAGTGATTTGTCTCTCCACGATTTCTTTAACATTTTTTGTGTCTCAATTATTATTATTATGATTATTATTATTATTATTATTATTATTACAGTAGTCATAAATTAATAGAAGCAACTTGCTGAATATGATACACCATGCAGATGATAAATCCCGATGGTTTCGAACCGAACTAATCTTTCCTTTGCACATTTTCCCCTTCCTTTTCTTTTTTCAGACTTATAACGACTATCAGTGGTCCAACGACCGTTGCATTAGTGCAGAGGGATAATTTCCTAACTAGTCGAACCTTAATACCGTGAACATCAAAATGATAAAAAAAATTAGGAGGTATATAGTAAACCGATTTATTGGATTTCGAGATTCCATTGGGATAATAGAGATGATTGGAATTCAGAAAGTCAAACGATATTGTCGTCAATATGCTGTTGAGAAATAATTTCTTAATGTTTACTGTGTTAAATGAGCCACTGTGTTAATATTCATGGAAACAAATCTTACTGTAAAGTGACCACAAATTCGAAAATTTATTTATTACTATTTATATTACTTATTTCCGTTTAATTTATTACTACATGCAAATTATTCGAAATTCTTTGGTCCATTCACAAAGCGTTTCCTAACGACTGATTTAACCCTTCTGTACCAAGAATTCCGCCAGGAAAGAAATAGCCATTATAAACACGAATTGCTGATTCACATCAGTCACGCAATAAAATGAGCGAGCACAGATATAACGTGCTCAATTCAATTTACGATGATTCATTCTTTATACCAGTAAAGCTTGATAGGGATGTAACGTATGTCTTTATTTTGGCTTCGCACCTGTGAAATTAAGTAGATATTTTCCCCTACCTTTCACTGCCTGAACTTTACGATCTCAAGAGTCATGGGAACTGACCGCAACAGATTATAAATCTCATCGATTAAATATCACCCCTACGATTTCTTCGAAACAAAACTTTATTCTTATAGGAAATAATAAGCCTTTTGAAATGTAGCTAACTCATAGTGCCACTCCTTGCGCTTCAGTGATTCACCATCTTTTACATATTTTTCAGCAACAAAGGTTTCAAAGTTGAGAATTATCGCTACTGAAAACCATGCCTTTAATTGCAAGAGATGAGGATACTATATAGAATTTCTCTTGTCGAGGTGCAGAAGGTCAGGAAATATGTTTTACACATAACTAACCACAAAATTAGGAACATATATCGCATGTGTGCAATGATATTAATCTCATATCATTACACATGTTGACACATTCCATTTCATTTGTTGAGCATTGAATATTGATGGATGTTTCGGAGTTGAATGAGCTTAGAGAAACTACAATAATTCGAGGAGTCATGAGCTGAAAAGTTTGAACCTGGTAGCCGTTTTTTTAACGTTTCCTGTACGTATTATGGAGGAATTGTTTTAAAAAAAAACATCTAAAAGAAACATCCCTAGAATTGGAGGATCACTTAGGTACAGGTTTCGAGGACCCTTTATATCGCACGGTCTTCAGTCAGAATGAGACATGTCATCTAATAGGCTTCATAATGGGAAAATTCTGAAAACTGAATAGTCTTTATTAGTAAAATATTTTCGATGCTTTTACAGGAAGTGAACATATTTCAATAGTTTACTTCATTGTTCTTGTTACAATCGAAGGAACTTATACGGTATAATTACAGAAAAGTGGCTCTAAAACCTCCCAACAATTAAAAGAATCTGCACAATTAATAACTAGGAAGCGTATTTGTATATAGGAGTTTCTAAAAATCTAATATACCATCTTATATAAGTTCTATCCTCTTCAGCAATTAGTCTTTGTTAGCATCATTATTCTTTCCCCTACAATGTCTCATTCATGAGTAAATCATACTTTGATATGAGATAAATCATACTTTGCAATAAAAAATATGAGAAATAGATGATTAAGCAGAGAACAAGCACTTTTTCCTTTGCCCACATCACTAAAAACAATGTGAGAATGCCTCAGCATCGCAGAGTCGAATCCGTTACCCATACAGACTTCAAGTCAATTTACATAATTCAGCTACTTCTTACGCGTCAAATGCTACGACTGACAGGGTTCATGACGGTTGGGAAACACATCTCGTTTCAGTAATAATCATCAAATGTTTAGCCCACAGTTATCAAATACAACCTCATGAAAATAAACCTGGGGGGAAACGCCGCTACTGACACAATGAAGTCCGCTGAGCGGGAACTTCGCGACCGAAAGACACGTCGAGATCTTTAAATTTTAATCACTTAGCACCGCGACCAGTCTAGTTTGCAGCTCATATACATAAACTGACAAGGAACTGCTACTGGCAGAATGGAGAAGTCCGTTGGTCTCGAAACTCGCATGCGACAAACACGTCCTGATCTTTAAAATTTAAGGCCGGAGCATATCAATAATAGATCAGGGACATAATTTTCCGAAACGCGCTGCTCCTGACAGGATGGAAATCCGCGCAGGATGAGCGCGAACGTGGCATCTGACCCACACATAACGATGTTTAAAATGTGAGGTCATAGCATAGAAACCAATCGAATTCGCAGTTCACAAATATAAGCTGGCGGTATGCGATACTGCTGGCAGGATGGAAGTCCACAAACATCGCATCTGAGGGACACCTTCACGATATTTAATATAAGACCGCAGCAGATCGACCAGTCTAGTTCGCAGCTCATAGTGATAAGCTGACTGTATGAATTACTACTGGCAGGATGGAAGTCCGTAGGGCACGAAATTCGCGTGTGACAAACACGGCGTTATCTTCAAAATTTAAGGCCGGAGTGTATCGTCCAGACTAGTTTTCAGCTCAGGAACATAATTTGACAAAATACGCTGCAGCTGGTACAATGAAAATCCATTGGGCGCGAACATGGCATGTGACACACACGTCGCGATATTTAAAATTTAAGGTCACAGCATACAAACCAGTCGAGTTCGCAGCTCACGAAAATAAACTGGCGGTATGCGTTCGTGCTGGCAGGTTGGGCGCGAACATCGCTTCTGAGGGACACGTCACGATATTTAAAATTTAAGACCGTAGCATAGCGACGAGTATAGTTCGCAGCTCACGAACATACGCTGATTCTACGCGCCGCTACTGGCAGGCTGGAAGTCTGTTGGGCGCCAACATTACATCTGACACAATCGTCGCAATGTTCAAAATTTAAGTCTACAGCATAGCGATCAGTCTACGTCGTATAACACGCACATACAGGATGGACCATTTAACTTGACAAATCAAAATAACTTAAAAAATATGCAACGTACAAAAAATTGTAAAAGGCAGAGAATTAATATTTCCAAGGGGGCATCTGTCAGACCTAAAATCAGGACTTCTCCGCTCGCCCCTTGAGGGTGAGGCGGGAGCCAACTTTGAAATCTTAAATGGTAACCCCCAATTTTTATTGCAGAATCGTATTCTACCCTAGAAATTGCATAAGTTTGATCTAAAACATTTTTTGATCGAGAGAAGATCCGATTATTCGTATTCACGGACGTCCAGCGCTTTCAAATCGCCCGCGCTGATTTAACCAAGTTAAAACAAATTCTTTAATAAAAAATGGGGGAAAATTTTCATTTAAGATTTCAAAGTTGCCTCCCCCACCCCTAGGGGGGGGAGACGGAGAGATGATTTTAGATCAGGCAGATTTTCCCATTGGAGATATACTTATTTTGTCTGGAACATGTCTGGATTGTCTCCCTCAATCAAAACATGTTTTAGACCAAAGTTATGTATTTCGTAGCGCAAAATCCGAATCTGCAATAAAAAGTGGGGGTTCTCATTTAAGATTTCAAAGATGGCTCCCGCCTCACCCTCAAGGGGCGAGCGAGGAGGTTTGATTTTAGGTCTGACAGATGTCTCCCTTGGATATATTACTTTTTTGCCTTTGACTTTTTTGTACATTGCATATTTTTCGAGTTATTTGATTTGTCAAGTTAAACGGGCCATCCTGTATAGCATACGGTATGCGACGTTGGCGTGCTGGAAGTCCGTCGGGCGCGAAGTCTCCGCTGGGCCACCGCCGCCGAGGTCCACCGCCGCCCGCTGTGCTGGGCGCCAGTGATTTGTGGACCGCCCAGCGCCCGGCGCCGGGGCGGCGCCGTTCTCTGACGGACGGCGCCGGCGAGGCGGACGGCGGCGGTCCACAGACGTTGAAAAAAAAATGCTTTCATTTTTATTTATTTACTTATTTAACAGTTATACAATGAACTAAACCACTTTTCTGTTACAACATTTACAACGTTTTATGTGAATACTGATTTTAATTAGTTTTTCCATTTTTCTCTATCATAAGAGTCCTCTTATTTTAAACTATTTGTTTCTAACAATTTGTAAATTTCTTGATTCCAAGTATTTTTTGGTCTTCCTTTTTTCCTTCTTCCCGGTGGAGTCCAATTATAGGTTTGTTTGGGTATACGATTCACTTCTATTTATGTGACCAAACCATCCTAATTGCTTATAATGTAAAATCTAAATAATCTAAAATTGATTTATTTTTTCATTATTTTCCCTACAATACTGTTTTTCCCGACCTTGATACTCTTACCGATCTTCTTAAAAAGTCCATTTTCATGGATAATAACGCAGGTTTTAAGAATTGATTGGATTTCCATACTTCTGCCCCGTATGTAACTGTACTATGAACTATTACCTTAAAATTTTTAATTTATTCATTACAGAAATATTTTTGTCCCATAATATTTTGTTAAACATATTTATTACACTTTTTTCTTATTATTCTTTTACGAATATCCAAATCTTGTGTTGCATTATTTGAAATAGCAACACATAAATAAACAAAATCCTTACAATGTTTAATGTGCCAAGATTATCTTGTAAACTTAGATCTATTAAAGGAAACCCACATGACATATGAAATGTTTGCATTTTTATTATACATATTAATACAGCAAGCCGATGTAGAGCAAATATCCAACCATGTATGTTATTTGTTTATACGACTCAACTTTACTTTCCCGACGCATGGTAAGAAATGTCGCATGCGTCATATTTGACCCAATATGAACCCGGCACCCAATTTGGCCCAATATTGTGCGGCGGCGTAGGGACAAACGTTTTTAAACCTTCATAACCGAAAGTTCGAAAGTTTTAGGAAGTCGACAATGCCACTTACAACGGTAAAAATTACATTTTGATACCAGATTTGAAACCTTTGCTCCAAAATTTAGTTACGTTCACACATTCTAAGGACTTCCGTTTGTACGAGTAGATACCTATCTTCATTGTTAAAAATAAAATACTTCTTCAAGCACAATTTGGAATCGGTAATCATCTTAATCCTCCATATTCAATGTATTATACTATCAAAAATTTAAGTATAATTTAGTATTATTCTTTACCAAGAGACCCTTTTGACAGACCTTGTTTGTTATACATTGACACACAGATTTATGACTGTTTTTAACATAAAAAATTGTATTATATGTTTTATTAACTGTATTGAGTCTAATTATATATTTTTGTTTTTATTTTATTAAATTGATAGTTTAATTAGGCTGAAGATGGAGGCAAAAACCTCCGCAACGTCGCGAAGGGAACAACATTGTAATATAACGTAATAAATTTGTTGAATAAATTTGGCTGTCTGTATCTAAAATATGGAACTGTACCAATAATAATAATAATAATGTTAATATAATAATGATGTTAAATAATAATAATAATAATAATAATAATAATAATAATAATAATAATAATAATAATAATAATGTTTGCTAAGAATGAAGCGATTCTCTCCCAAATGCTGTCTGTCGTAAATGACTTTAGCAATGACATCTGCTGAAGTTTGGTCTTGACAAATGTGCAAAATCAATTAAAAAGAGGGAAACTCACAACGTCTGAGAACATTGAAATTGATACGCACACTGTGATTCAAGATCTTGAGCCAGGTAAAACTTACAAATATCTGGGCATTGAAGAATGTGAAACCATCTCGAATGACAGAATGAAAGAGAGAATTCGTAGGGAGTATTATAGGAGAGTGAGACTGGTCCTGCAGCCCGCTCTGAATTCCAGGAATAAAATATCTGCAATAGGTAGTTTGGCGGTACCTGTAGCCGAATACAGTTTTGGACTAGTGGACTGGACTGAGCAAGAAATTCGCACCATGGATCGAAAAACCAGAAAACTGCTAACAATGCATCATGTTTCCCACCCTCGAGCTGATATACATAGACTTTATGTGTCACGTAAGGAAGGAGGAAGAGGCCTCAGACAAATTGAGGCCTCCTGGCACAGCGCAATAGTCGGGTTGGGGAAGTATGTAGTCAGCCATCAAGATGACCCTCTAATGAGGCAGGTCATGAAATCTGACCGAAGAATGGGAAACAGAGGCGTTGTTAGTGTAGCAAGAAGCATTGCGAAGAAAACTAGGCAAGACACTGAACTTCTGATGCTGCTAACATGAAGTGTGAGACACAAAAAATGTTAAAGAAATCGTGGAGAGACAAACACTCCACGGACAATATTTGATACGAATGGACAAGGTGCAGATCAATAAAGATCAATCATTTATGTGGCTTAAAAGGGGAAGAATGAGTCAGAATCGGAAGCACTTGTACTAGCTGCCCAAGATCAGGCCTTGAGAACACGACATTATGATAAAGCGGTTCTCAAAATTTCCCAAGATGATAAATGCCGCATTTGCCTGGAGCAAGTAGAAACCATTGATCATATTGTCTCAGCTTGTCCAATCCTAGCAAGACCGAATATCTTAAAAGACACGACAGGGTGTGTAGCTACCTCCACTGGCAGATCTGTACCGCCCTCGAAGTTCCAAACACATGCCCCAAGTGGTACGAACACCTCACCGAAACCGGTGACGTCTGTTGGATTGTTGTACGATATTGTACGACCAACAAATTCAAAACTGATCGCACGATAACGGCAAACAAACCGGATATAGTTATCCGGGATTTGGCGAAAAAATCGTGTTTACTTATCGATGTTGCTGTACCTTGCGATCAAACGTAGTTACCAAGGGGGCAGAGAAACGTCTTAAATACAAGAGTTTGGAAATCGAGATAAGCCGAATGTGGGGCGTAAAGCACAGGTCGTCCCGATAGTTATCGAAGCTCTGGGATTTGTTCCGCAAAATTTGAGTAAGAACTTGTCTAAACTCCCAGGTAATTCAAAGATTGGGAAGTGCAAGAAATTGCTTTATTTGGAACAGCCCACATTTTGCGTAAAGTATTGTAGAGGCACTGATATTCACCGAATCTGCTCCTTAGGTAGCTGGTTGCAACCTGGAGTAGATTTTATATTCAGCCGACTCATAAGATCTTTAGTCGTGATGTAATGGAATAATAATAATAATAATAATAATAATAATAATAATAATAATAATAACCGTCACCGTCACCATCTTAGCACATAATCTCCACTCAGCATATTCCAATAAAATAGCAAAATACCGAGAACTTGCGGAAGAGATCAAGAAGATTTGGAAGGTTGAAAAGTGCATATCCGTCCCCTGACAATTTCTACCACCGGGATAGTACAAAATCCCTCATTAAACAGCTACAGGAACTAAATATAAAGCATGTACTGGCAGCAATTCAAAAGCTATTATTCTGGACACATGTCGCATTGTGAGGAAAAACTATTACTGATATGTCTGGCATGTAGTATAGAAGGACCTGAGAGAAAAAAACACAGATCTCGCTCGATACTTGCTCATCGGAGCCGTGCGAGTGAGCCTAGCCACAGCAACACTAGTGGCAGGTGAATGTTTCCCCCCCGCGTGGGAGAAGTGCAAAAGTCAAATAATAATAATAATAATAATAATAATAATAATTTTGCATTATTTTTAGTTCGTAAAATTTTGATCCGATATGAAACCATTTGTGGCGGTATAGAGGCAAAAGTTAGAGAGTGTACAGTTCAAAAGTTTTCTGAAATCAACAGTGCAACTGGCATCTGTCAAAATGCCATTTCTGGCTCCAGATTCGGAGTCTACGAAGGTTGAGTAACCGTAACAACTGTCAACACGCGGCGATTTTTGACCCAATTCCGGGAACCCACTGTTGCGGCGTGCGCGTGGAGGACAAACGAGTATCCCGCAGCCTCCCGCCGCGCCGCTGGTGCGCAGAACCTTGGCAGCGCGCACCCTCGGTCCTTTGCCGTGCCGCCGCGCCGGCGACTGGCCGCCACCGCACACATCACCACCGGCCGCCACCACCTCTGCCACCACCATCGCCGTCCACTACCACCGCCTGCCATATGCGCCGCCCATCACCCGCCACCACCACCGCCGCTATGAGCGCCGCCATCATCACCGCCGCCATCACCGTCGCCAGCATCACCGCCGCCGCCATCACTCGCCGTCCGCCATCACCGCCGCCGCCATGCACCGCCTTCGCCATCACCAGCCGCCGCCATCACCGCCGTCGCCATCGCCGCCGCCGCCATCACCGCCGTCGCCAATCACCATGCCGCCGCCATCATCACCGCCGCCAATCATCGTCGCCAACCATCACCGCCGCCGCCATCACCGGCCGCCGCCATCACCGCCGCCGCCATCACGCCCGCCGCCATCACCGCCGCGCCATCAACGCCGCCGCCATCACCGCCGTCGCCATCACCGCCGCCGCCATCATCACCGCCGCCATCACCGTCGCCACCATCACCGCCGCCGCCATCACCGCCGCCATCACCGCCGCCGCCATCACCGCCGCCGCCATCACCGCCGTCGCCATCACCGCCGCCGCCATCACCGCCGTCGCCATCACCGCCGCCGCCATCACCGCCGCCGCCATCACCGCCGTCGCCATCACCGTCGCCGCCATCACCGCCGCCGCCATCACCGCCGTCGCCATCACCGCCGCCATCATATCCGCCGCCATCACCGCCGCCGCCATCACCGCCGCCGCCATCACCGCCGCCGCCATCACCGCCGTCGCCATCACCGCCGCCGCCATCACCGCCCCGCCAGCACGGGGGGCGTCGCCAGTCACCGCCGACCAGCCATCATCACCGTTGCCATCACCGTCGCCAGCATCACCGCCGCCGCCATCACCGCCGTCGTCATCACCGCCGCCGCCATCACCGCCGTCGCCATCACCGCCGCCGCCATCACCGCCGTCGCCATCACCGCCGCCGCCGCCATCATCACCGCCGCCATCACCGTCGCCACCATCACCGCCGCCGCCATCACCGCCGCCGCCATCACCGCCGCCGCCATCACCGTCGCCGCCATCACCGCCGCAGCCATCAGCGCCACCGCCGCCTCTTCGCGTGCGCGTACACGTGCACGTGCGTGCGTGATAGCGTGAGCGTGCGTGATTGCGTGAGCGTGCGTGATTGCGTGAGCGTGCCCATCCGCGCGCTAAGCACGCGCTGCGCCCTTGGAAGAATGAGACGTCGGCGCGCGCTCCGCCTCGAGTAGAGAGGGAGTTACGCGCGCCGCACATGAAAGTTCGCAGGTTAATTTCCCATTCGGCGCCCGAGACCGTGTAAACGAGATTGGAACACGCTTTGCTTCGGACGTGTGTTCTGCGCAACTGCGTTCGTTTCAGAATTATGAAGAAACGATCTGAAAATTGTGTAGCGGTTTTAGTAATATTTTTCGTCAAGTTCTTTGGGAGTTGTTTTGGCATTCCTTTATTTTGGGGTCAATTTGTCAGAGAGATGTGTTAGTATACATTATCTCGTCCACTTCACGTATGACTAATTACAATTTTCTTAATCACAATGACTCTCTAATTCATATTCAGTATTTGTTAATTCTGAATATGACATCCAAATCCGGCTGCCTTAATGACATGATGAATGAAATGGCGCAATGGTGGAATTAGAGGCTGTGAAAACAGAAGCACTCCAAAGAAAAGCGACGGAAACCTTCGTTCACTCACGGGTCAAACGCTCATTGGTCCCTGGTCCCATCCGTCGAAGGTAAGCGGCCTGACCATCGTGCCCCGAGCCGCTTTCCTCGGGAACATTTTCAGTCTGTTTCTCCATTAGAATCGACAGAGATATACTTTGACTTGTCCTCGTGCTCATCCTCTCAACGTTTGTTAGAAAAATATAACATTTTGTGAATTCTATAATGTGTAAATTAAGTAATATTTTTTAATGGATTTGTTTGAGAAATATTTAAGTTTGTTCGTTACAAAGGTCAAATGCAGATTTCGAACTAAGTTTGTCAAATGTAACGAAGCCTTTCGTAAGTAGTATAAGATCCTAAAATATTTTTTTCGTCAGTATGTGAAGAAATTGTCAAGTAGGTTTTCTCTAGTATTGCTATTGTTTGGAAAGTATGGTGAAACATCTCGTAAACTGTATATAAAAAAGTATTTTTTTCGTTCTAGAAAAAAAAGTTTGTCAGTAACTTCATACAACCTATTTCACTCACATGCTGAAAATATATCGATGTGTTCTTTTACCATACAAGAGATTAGTGAACCAAATAGGAAGTTGAAACCCCAAAAATTAGCGAGGGAGAATAAACTCAAAAACATCGTGACCCTTCTTCTCTCCCCCATTCGAGTAAATCAACTATTTAAGTTTATGAATTTCCTTGAAACATCAATGAAAAAATACTTGCCAAGTGAGCGACATTTTGCACCAAACGAGTTTGAAGTAGGATTCTTTCGGCGCGTATTGTTCCAAAATTGGTCGCTCTCCTGTGAATTGTGACCGGTCCAGTGGCCCATAGGTCCCCTACATAAATCCGGTCCCACTAAAACCCGGTTTTCTCCTCCAACTGGCCGCTCCCCTTACGGAGACAGTGCATTATGCCTGTCCTTGGAGGGTTAATAGCATCTACTAATCGTGCCAAGTGTACGAAAATCTGACAATGAAGGCTACGGAATCTGCATGCTAATTATTTCACGTTCATTCTATTTTTTTTTTTTTGGCATTTTTAGGTTAACATTCGTAATTATACGTTTTGCTAAATTATAGTCTGTATTCGGTTCTGCATAATTCCTCATCATATTTTATGGGATGATTCATTAATCTAACACGAGTTCTGAATTGTTCGTGATCGCTAAATGTAAGGCACGGACAGTGGGTGGTAATTCTACCCACACTGGAATATCACTGTTCAACCTTTCGTTGTGAAGTCCTTAGAAGTTCACAGGACTCTCACTACGATGACTTTTTGAAGGAAACTTAATTTCAAACTCAATTTTGTGGAAATATAAATCTCTATTTCACGATTGAACAACAACGGTAAACAAAATATTATTTCTTTTCAGGAAAATGAGAAATTTCTTCCTCCACCAATGGTTTATTTTTGCCGCCCCTTGAAATGTACTACACACAAATAGAATCTTTGACTTTGGGATTGTAACTGAGGTAGAGTAGTTGAAGTGAATTTCCGAGAATCCATTTATAACTTCAAAAGAATCCCACCAAAAACATTTCGTGAAACTGTACATGAACATTTACTACCCTTACCAAATGGTATGCTGATTGACCATTGACAAAGGATATTTGTTGTATTCTCAACACGACTAGTATTACCTCAACTATTACTAGAGATGTGATATCATTTTTAATTAACTACACAGCTAGTCCCTCTTTACTATCTCCCGTTTTAAGTTTTAGGTATGTCTAGCTGTCACGCAGACAGCTAGTCACGCTCATGTCTAGCTGTATTACGGCCCTTTGGGCTGCAAACGACAGATATACTGCTTATTTAACTTATTTAATTTAACACAATTTGTCGCATCTTTTTAAAAAGGATTATCGACATCGACAGATATTAAATCATGAATGCTATATGCCGACTTTGGACTCTCAATATATTCACTCGAACTTCAGTTTATCAGTATTTTAAATTGACTGATTGTTTCCGGGTGCGTCAACTGTTAAAGCTTATTAGTTCCGTGTGTAGTACATTCTTTTTAGAACGGGAGGTGTCAGTGATCTTCCGTTGGTGGATGGCAAGATCCGGTGCCGACCCACGCATCGGCTCGTAGGCTTTCTTCAACCAGCCGGGCGCCTCCCCAACCGGGTACAAGCTCTAAGCTTCTGACAGGTCTCGCAAAATATGCGGTAGGCACAGGGCACGCTTTCTGGCGAAACGCGACGCAACGGCGTTCCGCTACCTCGGGAATAATTATTGATTTATGTTATAAATATATAACTACTTCCATGAAATTAATAATTTATTTTGGGTGCGTTCCGGGACCTACAATTTTACAAATCTAGCGCTGGTGATGTATGTAAGTCTAAGTGTCTGTAAGAAAGTGGTGAGAACAGAACAAGGAAGAGGAAGGAAAGATCGCGCGCGCTCCCTGGCCCGTTTGTTAGGGTACTGCTCCGGCATTCGCCTGGTGTTGATGGGAGAAACCACGGAAAACTACCGATCAGAGCAGCCGGCAGCTAGAATCCTCCTCTAGACAGCCTAGCTATGTAGCTAGTCAAAAATCCTGCCACCGTCGTGAATCGAACTGTAGGACCAGAGGAACTCCAGTAACAACAGCTGATACCCAAGACATGTGAAAGATTGTGCCATCCGCATGCGAACCATCGCCGCAACGGCGCGATGCTCGTCCAGGAAGCGAATCCCCCGCGCAAGTGACATCGATTGCAGCGCTCGATCGACGCGGGGCGTCCCGCTGGTTCCTGGTCGACCGCCCGTGCAAGCCCTGACCGGGGCCAAGCCTCCGCGCTTTGACGCGCCACATCTTCTGGAACCGGTATGCTCAGCCAGAAAGGACACAGCCTAAACAAGCGCGGGATGCGCGTATTTCAACGGCGGCAACGCGCGCCGTGATAAACGACTGGGGACATTTACGACTACCTCATTTTTTTAATGTTATGAGCGCGCAACGAACGTGGATTAGCGAAAGGCGCAGGGAGGGGAGAAATGTTTCCCGTTAGAGAGTGGAACACTGGCATCATCCTCCAACAAAAAACCACCAGGAAAAGTATTACAGTAGATAAAACCGAAACGATTATTAGCTGAGAACTTTTGATGAGATACTTTAGTTATTTGTCTTCTTAATCAGCCAGAGTGAAGTATGTTTATTTAAACTTTTTGCCTCGTCTTTATTTTTTCTTCCTTCCCCTATTTTTCTTATTCTTATTTATTATTATTCTATGTTTCCCCTCACACCCACCAACAGCCCAACTCTTCATTTTGGGTCTGTGATGGAAACCTTCAGTAATGAGGTTGTCTTTATTCATATCTCCAACTGTTTGATTTTCGACATTATCAATGTATTTTATCGAAAATAACTCTACTTGCAGATGATACTTGAATATTTTTTTCACTTAAAAATCTAATAATAGCATGAGATAGCTTACAAGATTCTTTATATATTTTTATCTAACTGGCAGATTAAATTGAAAATAAATATTAAATAATCTAAACTTCAAGCAAAAATGGGTTTTCCCAAGCACATTACTAGTAATCAATTCACTAAAGAAAAACAATTATTCTGCCCAATAGCTAATTCTTACACACCTGGGCAATATTAGGCCTACAGACAGATCGCAGACTCTTTTGAAACATCGTAACACTTCAATATCAAATTAAAAATGTGTAAAGAAGGTAAAGTTAAATCCATTTTCTAATAGAAAATAATGCATTATTATGAAACAGCATTATCCGTTTTCAAATAAAATATTGGATCTTTATTGCTAGATTTGAGTAATTACTGAAACTATTTTTCAAAACATAAAGTTATACAAAATAAATTTCTCCGTTGGGCATTAAAATACCATTAGGATATTCGAAATGTAAGCTTCATAACGAACACTTCAGTAGTTATGAAAACATTATCAAATATATATGACACCTTTCACACGTCGTCTTTCAAAATCCTTAAGAAACCTGAACTCCGACAGAAATTATCAGAGAGCAGTATAGTACTTTGTGTATTATCTGTGTTGAATCACTTTCAGCTCAGCCAAGTTAGGGTATCTGTATAGTTGTGAGATGAACTGGATGATTTTTCTGAAGTAACTCCTGAAATAGTTGACTTATCGTGATATAAAATAGACCATTTTACACCTCAATATATATTACGGTATTTCAAACGAAAGGCGTTCCTGGAGTCCTTTTTAACATTCTAGTAGGCGGAGTTTATAGACAGCATTGTAATCATGCGAAAAATCTATCTTGAGATTTAAACATATACCTGGTTGGATGACTTGTCATTTCGAAAAAAGGTTTAAATAGATTTTTGCCCATTTCTTCGTCTGCTTGTCTCCTATGAACAACAAAACCGTATTCAGCTTTTCCGAAAACGAATATTCTTTTAGCAATAGCAATTATAGCAATTTGAATCAACCTAAGTTGACAAAATTGAAATACATCACTTAACCTCGATGTGACTTTATAATATTTTTGAATATTTTATTATTTTTATTTATTTAATAGCGTATAATTATTACACATATAAATTAAATAAATTGATACTACGTATGTGGCTACGCTGGAGGCCTTTAAGCCATACCTACATCCTACTGTTTTCTAGCCCTTCGAATTCTGGCATTCACCATAAATGGTCTCTCCATCGCATCACAGCCGCGGAAAAGAGATCATAAGGAAAGGCTGAGGAAAAAATGAATAATTAACAATAGAGCAAATGAAGAAAATATGTCTTATCAATACTTTAGACTGTCTGTTAGAATACAATATTAATATTAAAATAAAAGTTCCAAGAAGTTTATAGACAGTCAAAACAATACAATTTAATCATAAAATTACATAATTACACAGATGAACATTATACAGTTTTGGCAACGTTTCGGAAGACAGTTTTCCTCCATCATAATTAAATTGTATTGTTTTGACTGCCTATAAACTTCTTGGAACTTTGATTTTAATATTAAAAAAATATGTCTTAACAACACGGGAAAATGCCCCGTTTGCATTGGAACTCCTGAATTTCACTTGGCAACCTGACCCTGGGGAGGCTGGCGCGTCGCTGCGCGTGTTCGCTGTGAGCCAGGAGGTCTTCATCGTCCTCGCCCCGTAAGGCGCGATCTAATGGCTGCGCGGAGCCGCGCACCGTAAATTCCCAGCTGCCCGCGCGGCGCGACACCATCGCTCAGCCGTCGCCCGCGAGGCCGCGCGCCGCCGCCACCTCGCGCCTTTTGGCATCGCGCGCGCCCGCGCCCAGACCGGGGCAGCGGGAGGTTTCAATATAAATATAAATAAATAAATGTCTTTATTTGTGGCGAGGCTCAGGCCATTTAGCCTGCTCTTCCGCCTAACCACTTTCAAACTTTTATTACGTTAGTGCGTAATAGAAGGAGGTCATTCAATGAGAAATACGTACGCAATTTGGGTGAAGGTTTTCTCACAAAGAAGACAGGAATGAAAGCGAGGGAGAAGTTGATAGAGGAGGAATGCTGTCACGACATTTCTATGTTTAAATTTATTAATTTCAAGTTAGGGATGTAATTGAAAATTAATCCCAAATATATAAAGTTAAACACTACGGGATTTTACTCAAAATTTGGAGAAATTATCTTTCTGTGACTAGGGAAGTTACGTATTGCCTAACGTTTTGGCCAATGGCGCTCGCGTTCTACACAGTTTTGGCGTTCCTGTGCGTTGAATTACGAAGGAGAGGAATGTGGGCACAATGGTGTGCACTCTGTAGCTTCGGGCCCTTCTTTGGTTGATTGATGGATTCCACGGGCTAACGACCAAAAAACTTTTTGTGTGTGTTCACCTAATTCATATCATTTTAAGTGTGCTGATTCCAAAACTAATATTAAAATGCCATATCACCCACCATTTGGTCACATTTTAACATTTTCTCTGAATATCTCTGCTCTAAGTATCTAGAAATGTTTGAAATGCAGGAAGCTATAAATTATTATATTTACTATGTGAATGGGATAGTATGGCACCAGATTAGCATTAGTCTACAAATAATTGGCCTGTAAGAAAATCTTTAAAGTCAGGGGAAAAGAACATTCTATGGGAACATCTGTTAGATTAATACAAGATTCTGCTGCCTCCATTGCTCATAAAATTAGGTCTCATGAAACAATTATCTTATCTAAAGATTAGCAGTGTTTCAAGTATCTTTGTGAAAAGTTTACGCAAGTGTCTGCAGCAAAATTATTAAAAGAGGGTATCTTCATTGAGACTGATATTAGAAAAGTTATGTTTGATCCCCAATTTGAACAACATATGACAGAAAATGAAGCCTAAAGTGCTTTAAATCACGTTGTTAATAAGTTCCTAGCCAACAAAAAAGACCCAGTTGTCATTAGATGTGTAATTGCATACCATAATTGACACTTACGTGACTAGACAGACAGTCTTGAAGCCATTACACTGCCTGCATCGAAACGAATTCTAACCTTTCGAATTCTGGCATTCACTCCAAAATGAAGTCTTAAAAGCTCAGTCGGCTAATGAAAAAGTCTTCCCGCGTTACGCAGGAGCCTAGCGGCAGGAAACTGAAAAATAAACTCGAGCTGAAGAGGGCCGAGGAGTCAGCGTCCGCGAGTGCATCGCCGGTGCCGCTGACCGCTGGCGGATTGCACGCTGGCGGCGGGGGGGGGGAGAGGAGTGTTTGGAGATGCAGCCCGCCCCTCCGCGGGCTATTTGCGCATCTTCATCGCTCGCCTTGCGCTCCGAGACCCTCCGCTGATCGCATGCACGTGAGCGCCCCAGGCGACATCACGCGGGGATGAATAACCTCTGCAACGGACTTCCACGAACCGCGCGCGCGAATCTCGTGTACACTCTAGTTCAGGGATCTGGTGAATACTCTAGTTCAGGGATCTGGTGAATACTCTAGTTCAGGGATCTGGTGAATACTCTAGTCCAGGGATCTGGTGAATACTCTAGTCCAGGGATACGCTGGATACTGTAATCCAGGGAACCGGTGTACGAGTATACTCTAGTCCAGGAATCCGGTGTTCACTCTAGTACAGGTATATGCTGAATACTCTAATCTAGGAAACCAGTGTACCTACCAGTCTAATCTAGACTAATCTAATCAGTCTAATCTAAACCAGTCTAATCTAGGAAACCAGTCTAGTACAGGGATCCGGTGTTCACTAGTCCAGGGATCCGGCCTGTACTTTAATCCATGGAACTACAGTAACTTGAGTCCAGGAAACCGGTGTGTACTCTAGACCAGGGAACCGGTGTATATTCTAGACCAGGGAACCGGTGTATACTCTAGACCAGGGAACCGGTGTATACTCTAGACCAGGGAACCGGTGTATACTCTAGACCAGGGAACCGGTGTATACTCTAGACCAGGGAACCGGTGTATACTCTAGACCAGGGAACCGGTGTATACTCTAGACCAGGGAACCGGTGTATACCCTAGACCAGGGAAACGGTGTATACTCTAGTCCAGGGAATCGGTGTATACTCTAGACCAGGGAACCGCTGTATACTCTAGTCCAGGGATATAATGTATTCTCTAGTTAAGGGATATTAGTGTTTACTCTGGTCTAAGGATATAATGTATACTCTGGTCTAAGGATATAATGTATACTCTGGTCTAAGGATATAATGTATACTCTGGTCTAAGGATATAATGTATACTCTGGTCTAAGGATATAATGTATACTCTGGTCTAAGGATATAATGTATACTCTGGTCTAAGGATATAATGTATACTCTGGTCTAAGGATATAATGTATACTCTGGTCTAAGGATATAATGTATACTCTGGTCTAAGGATATAATGTATACTCTGGTCTAAGGATATAATGTATACTCTGGTCTAAGGATATAATATATACTCTGGTCTAAGGATATAATGTATACTCTGGCCTAAGGATATAATGTATACTCTGGTCTAAGGATATAATGTATACTCTGGTCTAAGGATATAATGTATACTCTGGTCTAAGGATATAATATATACTCTGGTCTAAGGATATAATGTATACTCTGGCCTAAGGATATAATGTATACTCTGGCCTAAGGATATAATGTATACTCTGGCCTAAGGATATAATGTATACTCTGGTCTAAGGATATAATGTATACTCTGGTCTAAGGATATAATGTATACTCTATGATGTATACTCTGGTCTAAGGAAATAATGTATACTCTGGTCTAAAGATATAATGTGTACTCTATCCCAGGGCTGTTCAAAATGAAGAATTGGTGCCAGACTACCAGCGGTGGCCCGCTGCAGTTTCCAGCATGCTCCTTGTTTGACGTAATATATAAATCAACATCAATAAATTAAATTGAATCGTATCCAAAATATCATTAATTTAATTGTTGCATAAATTTAATAGTTGAATCGTATCCAAATTGTCACAGAGAATAAAAGACAATTACCAAGCAATGAAAAGCTGCTCGTAATGAGAAGCTGCTAGCTTGAGCTAAAACTAAACTTAAAGCCAGAGATAGAGCTAGTCATATAGTCAACTTCTTTTACGAGTACAGTGTAATTCTGAGGATCATATCAGATGTTCAGATATCCGATAATCCGAAAGTTTAATACAGCTTCTCAACTATTAATGATTTTATTATTTCAGCCAGTAAAATGTCAAATCGCCGCGAATTTTAAAAACTCATATTGTAACGGCCCCGGCCGTGACGCCACACACGTAGGAGACGTAGGGGAGACCTAGGAGGGAACCGCTGCCACCATTCTTTCCCTCCTACGTCTGTGGCGTCACGGCCGGGACCGTTACAAGAATACACAGACGTGAACGGTTGTAAAATATTGAATATTTATTCACAATGTGCACCGATATCTGATATCCCTATTTACAAATTTTACAATGGATATAATAACCGACCGTTACTAGAAGGAACTTTACCGGTCACCACGACCGCTTGCCTCACGTCACGACGCCGGCTTCATCCCTTGTCTCCGTAGCCAGCACATCGACGTGCCACGAGCCGCACCACCCACGATGACCTACGGACGAGCCCAAGAAACAGAATGAGTTTCGTCCGGGGCCGTCTTATATTCCTTCTGGCTTCCACCAACTGCATTTCTCCGGCAAGCTTGTCGACGGGGTTCACAAGCCTGCCCCTGTGGCAGCGCACGTCCGGACAGAGACACTGCAGTGGCATCGGTGGCATCCAAAAGTTTACTATATGCGAGATCAGTATATCCAGAGTTAACCCTAAGCTGTGCGTGTGAATAAATATATTGGCTGTAGACAAACAAGCAAAGCAGGAGGTTTGGAGAACATGTTTTCTTTATTTGAGGCTTCTCCAATCGCAGCCAGATCAAGCAGATACATCATTCCTGTAGGAGTTCCTCGGCCTGTGGACTTCCCACCAGCACGGTTTGCGTAAAACAGCAGAAAAACGTATAAATATACTCTGTAAATAAGTTTATTTGTGAAGGATTAATATGAATCACGCAGGCGGATTCCGGTGTTCCCTCTTCTATTTCCGGCTCGCGTATGTGCGAGGGTCGGTCAGAAAGTAATGCCTCACATTTTCCTCTTCGTCCAATAATAATGGTAGTTGTTAACCTTTCAAAATTTCGTATTTCCAGAGTTAATGTACAAAGTTTCAAGTCTCTGATAGCAGTTCCTTAAAGAACTGTTAAAATGGCGACTGTAGACGACCTACCTAACAAACAGCGAGCTGTGATTGAGTTTCTAGTTGCGGAGAAGTAAACATGAAGTGAACATCCACAAACGCGTGTGTGCAATGTATGATACCTCTGCTATCACCAGGAGTACTGTTGGAAGTTTGAGTAAACGAGTTAGGTCTTCGGAAAGAGAAGAATGCGATCTTCATGATTTGCTGCGTTCCGGACATCCCGCCAAAGCGACGCGTTCTGACCTGTTGATCACTGCCTTTTGGGACATAGATAGTGTCATTCATGTTAATATTATGTTCAAAGGCAGTACTATTATTTCATATTCTACACTCAACATCAACATCATTCTACATATTACACTCATCACAACGTTCTACATCAATACTCTGAATAACCTAAAGAAGCATTCCCTGCGTGTTCAACCCCAGAAGAATTGTGCACAAAGTTTGCTCTTGCACCATAACATACGCCTGCACACAAGTGTCTCAACAAGAGAATCACCGTCAAAAATGTGTTGGACTATACATCCTTGTCCACCATATAGTCCGTATTTAGCCCCCTCTGATTTCCATCTCTTTGAAAAATGCTATTCGTGGAGAAAAAATTGAAGATGAAGTCGTCAGGAGAAGACTTGGTACCTGCAACGCGTGCACGCCCTTGCTTCAAGCAAGCGCAAGGCTGTACAAGTCGAGAGAAATTTTTTGAAAAATAGAGCAAGTAGAATACACATGTATTAATATTGTGTACAAATTTCAAGTTCTTCCAATAAATACATTCGAAGCAAAAAATGTGTGACTTTACTTTCTGATCGACCCTCATATTATACATGGGGCAGACTCATTGTTCCCATAAGATCCGATTAAAATAGCCTCGATATTGTTCGATGGATTTTCCGTTGTTCGAACATCAGCAAAATAGACTGCGTTTCCGCAAGGTCCAAGCCTCCGTTCTAGTACGAGGATTCCTGGTCATTAACCGATGGGTTTTGAATCAAAATTTGTGCATAGAATTTTTTTTTAAAAAATAGAAAAAAGTGCATTAATAGACGTGAATAAACATTGAAGATAGGCAATAGACGTGCATGCTAATTCTGATGCAGGTTCTTCTGTTTACAGTTTCCTCAAGTACATTCATTGAGTAAACGCGTCGTTCTCGAGAGAGGACGTCTCGATATTGACCGTTGGATATAGCATTATCAGAGTTTGCACAAATAAAGAAGAAAAAACACTAAGAACGTTCTTCAGTAAGAGATGAACAAATTTATTCGGTGGAAGAGGAAGTTATACTGTAGCACTTTCGCTGTTTAAATTCGCGTTTCAGATGTCGTTGACCGGGAGGTTTTTCTTACATTGAACCTCCATACTTTTTCTTTGCTGACTTGTGAAGAAGGAAGTTCGTGCTCAGAGTAGATGTAGAATAGTATCCTAAGAGGGAGATCGTGTGTCATTCTTCCGGGCATCCGAGTAAATGACTAAAGTAGTAGTGAAATATCAAAAACACAATTACAAAAGCTAAGAATTCCCATCTTTACTTTCTTTCTTTGCTCAAAGGAATAAAACTGGCACGACACACCATTGATGACTCAACATCCATTTCTCAATCTACTTGATGCCCCTGGCACCATTCGGAAATAACTCATCTGGTTATTCTAAGAAAGGAAAAGAAAATGAGAAATAAAAAAATATCAAATTAAAGAGGGGAGGGATTGTTAAGCATTTAAGTTCGAATGTTATTATTCAAGTAAATGCTTGCTTTTATAGTGTATCACAAATGTACCCTTTCTTTTAAATATTTTTATAAAATATCGAAAAAAACTGTGTAATTTAATCTGAATTTTCAGCAAGAAGTGTTAATCTATCAGAATATTTTGAAAATTAAGCATTTCTTCATTCGAATTGACGTGAACCGTGATTTCAACTTAAAATTTCACAGTAAGTTAAAATTTATTGGCGCAAGAAATAAGTATACATTCAATAATTTTACATGCACAATAAACAACATGCAATAATTTTACGTTCTATGAGTGAGATTTAATAGGACGTGTAGTTTCAGCGGGTTTCTAAATCTTCCCCTGAAGATAAGCGTAATGCGCGAACATTAACAAAAATAATTATAGTCAGAATTTTTGAGATTGTTTTACTTTCTCGCATACTACGCACGTAGTACAAAGTATTGTAATTCTGCAACAAAAACATTGATTTTCGTGAAGAAAACTCTTTTTTTAGGTTCCAGATAAGGAAAATGGTTATTTTTTTATTAGATGATGCCCAAATAATATTAATGTTTACATATGTATTATTGTAATAATATATGTATATAATAAAAATGCATATATGTATTAATGTGAAATAGTAATGTATAAATGTTATAAGTAACTGCTGCTAATACGTGTCTGAAGTCAGAATATACATTTTTTTCGGTCCTTGATACTGAAAACTTGATTTCCGGCAAAACGTATGTCTATCAACAACGCTAGTGGCTAAAACCGTAGGCTATATAGATTTGGTAAAAATTTATATTTCTTGAACGATGTGGATGATGTCGCGCTTCTTTGATTCGGAAATTGATATTTTTATTTTGAGGTAGTCTATTACTTTATACGAATCTTCAAAGACATTTTCAAAATTTTCTCAAAAATGGGTCCAAGTTTTTTCTTTATTTTTTCTCGCATACACTGAAGAATGCTTGTAAATACGGGGCAGATACGAATTCCTTTCATCTCTTAGAGGAAATATCTACAGGATGATATAAAGAGCAAGTCCACGTGTATGTTGGCACGGGATCTCGTCAACCATCGGCGGACGAACACCGCCACCTCCCGCGATAAAAACAGTCACTATATTAACGGGAACAATGACCTTAGCAGACCTTTGACGTGAACATGAACATAACTTGAACGTAAACATCAATAAATCAACCAGAATATTGCGAAGTGAAGCACCCTACTCTGTGGGAGATGAATATAAGTTTCCCAGGAGGTCATGGTCCCAGGTTTTTGAGTGTGAAGCAAGTTTTGTGAGAAGGCTTCCTCTTTTTGCATCTGTAGTGCAAGCTGTCTCGCGTCTGCATCTGAGGCAGAAACCTGCCTTGCGTCTGATCTAGGAATCCACCGATAGCCGGAGGTGAAGGATTAGAAGTGAGATTCAAGGGTGGAAATGAGAGTGGAGATAGCGAAGGAGATAGTGACAGTGGAAGTAGTTGAAGCAAGAGCGTCTGGCAGGAAAGGAAGAAGGCAAAGGGGACAGATGAAGATTAGAAAGAAAAGATCAGGATGAAGAGAAACAAGAGGTGCGGATAGAAAAAGAGAAGAGGATGAATAAGAATAAGAAGAAGAGAAAATAGTGAAAAAGATGAGAAAAAAGAATATTAAGATGAAGGGAAAAAAGGGAAGTGAAGATTAAGAAGAAAAGGAGGGAGAAAATGCAAAAAATATGAAGGAATAAGAAGAGGAAGGAAAGTAAGAAAAATAAAATAAAGAAAGAGAAATAAGGTAAATATACTCGTAGAAAAGGAGGAAAAGGAATAAGAAAACAAGGACGTGGAGAAAGAAGAAAATCAGAAAAAAAAGGGGGAATAGGATAAGGTGGAAGGGAGAGACGAGCAGAGAAAAAAGATAACAGCAGAAGGAAGAAGAAGAAGAAGAAGAAAAAGGAACTTTAACCGGAGGAACTACAGAAAGGCTCCTAACGAAAGCAGAGGCTGTGCAATTGAGCGCCAAACAGATGCGAAGCAAGGCGGCCCATGGAACGGGGGGGGGGGCAGTGAAGGAGTGGGGGGTGGGGTGGGGCGGGGGGCGGCGGCCGTAAACATCTCTCGAATGTTTCGCGGCAATTACACGGCGGCGCACCTGAGGCGGCCTCGCCGCTGACTCACACCCCGGCGGCGCGGCCACTCAGCCACGGAGCGGCCCTCGCAACTCCCCTCCCCTCCCCTCCCCTCCCCTCCCCTCCCCTCCCCTCCCCTCCCCTCCCCTCCCCTCCCCGCCCCTCCCCGCCCCTCCCCGCCCCTCCCCGCCCCTCCCCGCCCCTCCCCTCTTCACCTGGGGAGGACCGTGCACGGGATTCGTTTCCAAAGCAACTTACTGATTCCTCGTGAAAGGAAGGGTGTTTTCATGTTTCAACGCCCACAATTCATAATATTATTTGTCCGAGATTCATTACGTTATAGATCGTATTGGTCAGAGGAGGCTCCGGGAAAAAATAATTAGAACTGCGAGCCACTAGAATTCTTATCCAGGCAACGATCAGATTCGGTCCAGCTTTTTAAGTGGTGACGAAAATGCGCACGCCGTCAGAAATTGACCCTAGGATCTACAATAAATAAATTTATCAGAAATAAAATAAATAAATAAATAGAAATGAATAATAAATAAACGCGTGCTTGATTTCTTGACCTGTATTAATAATATTATGGACTGATTCTTGAGTGTAGGTCATTAAACAAAACCATTGGGTCATTAAACAACACCTCGGGTCTAATCACGATCCTCCCCACATTTTCCTTCTACACTTCATAGTTTTCCACCACACATCCATTCCTTCAGCCGCCCCATATTACCAACGCCACCTTCTAACTGTATACCTCATCCTTGCAAGTCCTGCAAGTCTTGCATCCTTGCAAGGAATGGATGTGTGGTGGAAAACTATGAAGTGTAGAAGGAAAATGTGGAGAGGATCGCAGTTAGACCCGAGAGATTCAGAGAAAATGCCCTGATGAAGGCTGAATAAAAGCCGAAACGTTGGCAGGTTAAAATGGTTTTGTATAATGACCTTCACTCAAGAATCAGTCCATAATATAATAAATAAATATAAAAGAATAATAAATAAATAGAAATTAATAAATAAACGAGTATAAAATAAATTAACCAAAAATAAATAAATAAATAAATAAATAAGTAAATAAATAGCTTTAAAAGCACGTCCCGGGGTAGCTCGCCGGGTTGTCAGCGTGGAGAGGCGAGCGCTGTGGACATGCGATGCTGGCAGGTGCGCAGCTCCGTAGGCTCGAGGCGAAGTGGCTACTCTGGCGACTGCGCGGGGTCACGAACTCCTGAGAGCGCCTCCGCCTCCGCTACCTCCTCCTCTCCGCCTCCGTGTCCGCCGCCTCCTCCTCCTCCGCCATCTCCTCCTCCGCCGCCGCCTCCTCCTCCTCCGCCCTCTCCTCTCCCGCCTCCTCCTCCTCCGCCTCCTCCTCCTCCGCCTCCTCCTCCTCCGCCGCCTCTTCCGCCTCCTCCCCCTCCTCCTCCTCCTCCGCCTCTTCCGCCTCCTCCTCTTCCGCCTCCTCCTCTTCCGCCTCCTCCTCTTCCGTCTCCTCCTCTTCCGTCTCCTCCTCTTCCGTCTCCTCCTCTTCCGTCTCCTCCTCTTCCGTCTCCTCCTCTTCCGTCTCCTCCTCTTCCGTCTCCTCCTCTTCCGTCTCCTCCTCTTCCGTCTCCTCCTCTTCCGTCTCCTCCTCTTCCGCCTCCTCCTCTTCCGCCTCCTCCTCCTCTGCCTCCTCCTCTGCCTCCTCCTCTGCCTCCTCCTCTGCCTCCTCCTCTGCCTCCTCCTCCGCCTCCTCCTCCGCCTCCTCCTCCGCCTCCTCCTCCGCCTCCTCCTCCGCCTCCTCCTCCGCCTCCTCCTCCGCCTCCTCCTCCTCCGCCTCCTCCTCCTCCGCCTCTTCCGCCTCCTCCTCTTCCGCCTCCTCCTCTTCCGCCTCCTCCTCTTCCGTCTCCTCCTCCTCCGACTTCTCCGCCGCCGCCTCCTCCGCCGCCTCCTCCTCCGCCGCCACCACTCCGCAGCGCAGGGCGCAGCCTCTCGCACGACCACTCTCGCCTGAGCGACAGCGCGCCGGAAGACACGGCCCTCCCGGCAGGGGCTCTCCACGCACACCACACTCGGGACACGAGACTTGCAGCTGACGGTTACGTGTGCGATGCATCACGTGGGATTATTGCAGCTCACGGTGTGGGGTGCATCGTGTGGGATCATTGCAGCTGATCGTTATGTGTCACATTACTGCAGCACCGTGGGAGGGGATGAGAATCATAATTCTTCCCGTGCGCGTTACATAATACTTCATTGAATTATATAATATATTATGTTAAATATTATCTTCAATTTTAACGTTTCTCAAACCCATTTTCAATACGTTAAGGTGCATCTTGAGAGTCCTCGAACAGCAGTGCCGTCAGTGATGTATAAATAGTTGCCGGTTAACACTGACGGCAAATGTTTACATCTCACTGACTTCTCAGTCGTCCTATAACTGGAAAGATATTACATTATCGCCAAAATTGAGTTGCCTTAATGAAATGTGTATTAATGAAGTGGAGCAATGCAGAGGCGGAGAAGCAGAAGATTCCAGAACTCACCACAAATTCCACATGAAATTACTGGGAATTGTGACTCATTATCAGAGGTGGAAAGTGGGTAGTAGGGCCACTACCCAATGAGACCGATAAAGTAGCTTAATGCTTTGAAATGCACGTTTTATGCCAGAGACCACGAGATCTAAAAATAACACTTGCCTTAAACCTCTTTTTCTTACAACAATCGCATCGTTCTTTCTTATTCTTTATCCGTCATTCACCTCATTTAATAACGCCACAGCATTCCTACAAACTTCTTTCTCACTGGACCTCAATTGGAAAGGAGTCTAATTAAATTCACAGTTGACGCAGAGATCGTTATAGTACCTTCATCGGTAAACGATTGTTGTAACAACATCGTAAAACATCAATATTTTTGTTTTAGTGGTATAATTATTTTAGAATATAATGCATAAAGCTTATGAAATTAAACGAACAGTGGTTGCAATATTTATTTATTAAAAATATTTTTTTTATTTTAAACAAAAATTATTATAAAAATCAAATTTTAATTTGCAATGTTCCTTTATAATCTTAAATATCACTTACATACAAAATCTACGGCATTAAAATCTGGAAGAAAAATAACAAGTACAGTGAGTCACGACTATCAAAAGATGCTATTTTTCTTCGTTTATTTTTTCTATCTTGAATCACATCAGCATAAACAAAGCAACCACTGATGTTTAAAACATGAGTTTTTATTATCTTAATTCACGTATAATTGCGTACACTTTTGACGATTTCATTAGCGAACTTCTTTTCTCGATGGTCATTTACTTTCCTTTCACGTTCCGCAGGGGGGGATCTTTCAACGCGCGCACACACACAAACACACAGACACGCGCGCACACACAAACACACACACACACACACACACACACACACTCACCTCGCGTCCCTCGGCGGGGGGCTTCTAATTGAGGCAATAACTTCGTCTGCAAGCTCAGAGCCTCATTAAGAGAACGTTGTACCTCAGCCCCGTCTTCTTTCGCTCTGCCTCAGCGTTGGGCGGGGCAGGTACCCTGCGCGGTAAGAGCGCACGGCAAACGAACCTGAGTCAGAGCTACTGTATTTTATTTATTTTATCATTCGTTCGGGATTCTCGAGGAGAATCGACCATGTGGTCGTGTTCTGTACTTGTATGTGCGACAGAGGTTTTCTTTGAAGACTACTCCCGTCGCTTTTGAGAAGGCGAGAATCGTCGGCGTCCCTTGTTACGCCCAGAGATGACACTTCCCAGATGTCAGCCTTTGTTAACAATATCCGAGCTGTCTGCCGATAGAATGTGAGATGTCAAATGCCTGAGGTATTTAATTTTGCCATTGCGAGGATTCTTTTACTTGTCACCGGTGTGACGAGTCACTCTGACGATTTTCAGCCCCTCGAAAAATCCAGCGCCCTGAATCAGGATTGATCACCTCTACGTGGATCTTGGAAGCCCGTGCGCTAGATCTCAAGCCGCTGGCGACACCATAGCTACTGCAAAACTTCTATTATTCGAATTTGACAAGTAAAATCTAAATGTACTGATGCTATACCAACACAGACTTTCTCATATTATCCGTGAGCTCTTCACAGCTTTATTAGATTCAACGTCTTATCTTAATGCGTTCCCGCGCTACATTAAATATTCAACTGACCACTACTACATAAAAGTAGGGATTTAGAAGTTTTTAGAACTAATTAGTCACAAAAATTAATTAGCCACAAAACTTAGATCTTATTGCATTTCTTAATCTCTCACTTTTATTAGTTACTTTATTCTATTTTATTTCATGCACTTCCTTTCCACTTGATCACAATATTTTTGCTTCTCAATACCGCTTCATAACGTTTGCATGACATGTAAACAGCCAGCAAAAGCAGGCGCTGTCCAGTGTGATATATCGTCCAGGATAATCATGTAGGCTACATATTCTATATTCCATGCATGAGATTTATTAAGTTACTTATCCGTATGTATTGTATTCTGCTTGTCAATAGTTAAAAGAATCTCGAATCTGATATTTAGTAACAACAATGCAAAATTATAATTGATATCGTAAAATTCAATAATAAGTAAATTTGTTTCGGAATCAGAATTTAGTATTATTATCTGCGCCTCAAATAATCCAAGTGAGAATTTATAAATTGTTACTCTCTAGAACTTTACGCTCTAGAACTTTAACTTTAGACAGTAACGACAAACTTTAAAAGGGTTTCCTCTCTGTTGAAATGAGGGAAACTGGTTCTACCAGCGAATAAGAAAACACAAAGTTTCCTCCAAATTGGTTATTAAAAGGGAGCATTCTATTCCGTCGCAGTAACTTTAAACCGAAGAGACTGGCGATAGCGACATCATACGGTCTAATCATAGATGCACAAAGGCAAATTTGAATAACAATGATTCGTGACATCATTTCATAGCATGGGTTCTAAATCGCATGAATAACCTCGCTCGTATAGTACATTTTAAACATTTGTTCATGAGACTTCTTGCAGCGTCCTTCCAAAGGTTTGACAGTAGATTGGTTGTAATTTTTATGCGCTTCAGCTTCTGTTGACTAGGTTGACTAGGACAGGGAAAATGAAGGTAAAATCTCGCGCAGCCCGTGGTATGTTGTAAAGGGCATTTTTTCAGTATTCGCTTGCAAGTGATGAGAGAAAGCATGGAAACCAGTGATCAGAGCAGCTGATCTAATAAGAATTCGATTTTGACAGGGGTCAAAAACTCTCTGATGTAACGAGAAACTTTCTGGCACCTCACCGGGACCTAATACACATCCTCCCAATCAGAGCTATGCCCAATTCCAAGGCGTTGCCTTTACTCCGGTTGATTGATGATTGATTGATGACAGGTGCCAGGTGACTAGTGACGCCAGGTGCGTGTAACTATAAGATAATTATTCCCGTAAGTGTAGTGCATGGTTTTTGTTCTGGAGATGGCTGTTATCTTGCCCCGCTGAATGGCGGGATCCTGCGCCGACTTACCGTCGTCTAGCGGGGTATTCCCCAACCAGATGTATGCTTTAGGTATTTCATTCTCGTTTATAAACTAAAACAAATATCACTTGCATTGTTGGTTCCTTACAACTAGATAGTTGCAAAACAGCATCATTAATCGTGGCGGAGGCCTTAAAATAAGAGTTCGCGTGCGGATCGGTTCTCTAAAAAGAAGTTACACGGCAGTCGCCTTCGACGATTCATGACTCAAGTATTGTACTAACATGAATCACATCAACATGATACTAGAGTTATTTCGAGTGAGAATTCCCACGAAAATGGTGAAAATAAGCACGTTTTCGTTTCTCTCGAAAAATTGCGTTTGATGACTTATTCGTGATTGATTAATTAGTGATTGATAAGGTCATTAGTCTGGTAGGTGTAGTGCATGCTTTTACGGGGGAAGTGGCGATGATCTCCCCCGACTAAACGGCGAGATCCGACGCCGATCTGGCCGCCGGATTGCGGGATTTTTTCTAACTAGCTATCTCCCACTAGCAGAGCACCGCCCCAGCCGGGACAAGCTCGAAGCTCCATACCGGTCTCCAGGAACGTGTGGTAGTGTAGTGCATGCAAGTGGGTGTAAGGAGTGGGATAGGACAAGGAATGGGACCAATTTGGTGGGGTACTCCTCCGGCATTCACCTGGTAATGACCGGAGAAACCACGGAAAACTACCTATCAGGGCAGCCGGCCGCTAGATTTCTCCTTCAGCACGCGACAGAACTCGACCTACCTATCTAGCAAGTGTCGACAATCCTGCCACCGTCGGGACTCGATCCCCAAAAGCTTCCGGTCAGAGGCACTGCAGTGACATCAATTCATTCCCTGAACAAGCTCTCTCAGTCTGCTCGGTACCTGCCTTGTTTGTGTCAGTAGAGATCAGGTACATTATTCATTCTTGGATCCAGCAACTTCCTCTTGACTGCATCATACTCTTTTTGCGCGCGCGTCTAGCTCCGTAACGTCGGCACGGCATGTAAACACGCGCTGCTAGCAAAGGCGCGCGCTGCTCGGAGTGATTTACAGGTGAGCCCTGCGGAGCGCCGCGCACGCCGCGTTGCGGGTCACATCACCTCCGCGCACACGAGGCGCTCGGCCTTCGGAGCACGCTCGTAAAACACGTGCTGTCGAACTTCGTGACTTGTGGCGCAGTGCGCTTACCTTGTTTTATGTTTCAGCTGCCCTCTCTCTCTCTCTCTCTCTCTTTCTCTCTTACTCTTTCTCTCTTACTCTTTCTCTCTTACTCTTTCTCTCTCTTTCTCGCTTTCTCTTTCTCTCTCTCTCTCGCTTTCTCTTTCTCTTTCTCTCTCTTTCTCGCTTTCTCTTTCTCTCTCTTTCTCGCTTTCTCTTTCTCTCTTACTCTTTCTCTCTCTCTCTCCACAAGCAGGCAAGCTCAAGCAGAAGGGGAGAGAGGGAGATATATTTGAACAAATAGCATTTTATTGTAGTGATTATCAACAGAATTCTTATGAAGCGTTTTAGAAATGTTGAAATTAACTCATCACCAACCTTAACCACATTAAGTGTGTGATTCCTGTATTTCATTACAGAAAATTTCCAACAAGTTTATCTCATACATACCAAAAAAAAGCTTGAATTCTCCGTGTTCGTCAAAACAACGCTTGGAGGATGAAAGGCGTAATGAACAACCTTGAAGACATAATTGTGTCTGAAAGTTTAGGGTAACGTCCCATACAACTCTCTAATGATGACTTTTCCGCTGTGCAAACGGGTGCTACCCAGCGGGCGCCCTATGCACGGCAGCTGTCAATTGCCATTTCCAACAACACAGAACTTACAAGGTCCAATACGCTGTAAGCAGTTAATAGGAAGTGTAGTACATTCTAAGTGCTGACTGGACCAATGAAAGAGCAGAAAGTGAAGCATATGCGCATTGGTCTTGAGTTGCCAACCGTGCAGTGAAGTTTTTCCTCGCGGTCGAAGTTAAAAAGAATCTCGTCACGCCTCCAAGCGTATGTGTGTGTGTGTTTCTTTCTCTACCCCTAATTCTCTCTTTCTTTCTTTCTTTCAATCTTTCTCTCTTCCTTTCTTTCTCTCTTTTCTCTTTCTTCCCTCTTCCTTTCTTTCTCTTTTTTCTCTTTCTTTCTCTCCTTTTCTTTCTCTTTTTTCTCTGCTTCTTTTTTCCTCTCCCTCTCTCTCTCTCTGAAGAGACGACCCGTGGGGTAGCGTTCAGAGCTCTCTCCTTCCACATTTTTGATCGGGATTCGAACTCCGGGCAATCCTTATGAAAACTGTGGTGGACAAAGCGGGTCTGCGGGCATGTCTCCTCAGAATTCTCCGCTTTCCTCTGTCTATAGCGATATCATCCATAATCACTAATGAATATCTTTTTAGTAATATATATTTTTCCGGGAACAAGATTCCTGCAGCAAGATTTTTGCTGTCTGCAAGATATTCGAAATGAATATGAACCATTTTTATTTTACATTTTTTTGGTTTAATTTCATATTTTTACGTATTATACCCTTTATTACTTTACATTTCTTACATTTAGTTACATTTTAATACATTTATAACGGAACATCGCAGATTCGAGCTTGTGTATTGTGGGTGTAAGGCTCAGCACTACACTTCACAACTGATGTGCTTTCGCTTATCTTAAATTTAGCACTTAGCCAGGCTCCACGATTATAATCCCTCCTTGGAAGCAACCTAATCTAAACACGTGCATTTTTATTTGCCCGAGTCCGAGATAGTTATTAGTTTTCTCAAAATCAGGGCGCATTAACACCTAAACACCTGGTCCAAGCAAGCTATTACAATGCAATAAGGATTTCGTCACTCGGCTCTTACACGGCACCTCAAGCAAGTAAACGATGACATCACGCGAATTAAATGTAAGACCCGAAGAATTCTCGGGAGCGACGGTGTCTTCTGCAAGGCTGTTGAAATGAAAACCGAAACGAATCGCTGGAAGTGATTGCAGTAGACGTATCACTCGGTGGCAAGTAGTTTTCTTACCCGTCAGAGCTTAGAAACCTCGTGAGAGTTCTCAAAAGTTTGAGAGCTAGGATGTTGCATGTCACGTGCATCCCGCCAGAGCCCACGTGGGCTGAGCAGAGAGAGAGGCCAGTGTTGCTGACTGTACGGAATTTGTAAGCGCAAATAGTAATTAAACAACAGACAGCTGATATCAAGATGATGTCAAGAAAATACACAGAAGTAAACAAATAATAGTTTATTGGATTGAATTTCCTTATTTTACGTGGCGAGACTCAGGCCATGAGGCCTGCTCTTCCGTCTGACCACGCGAATTTTGCTATGCTCCTTTCACCAACTAGCGGAGAAAGAAGGTATTCCTTGGGCGACGAAACAGGCGATTTCGAATTTAGCTCAGAAACGTCATTTAGGCTTGAGGATCTTTTACATGCAGTAAATCTACTAACATGGGACAGCCGGAATCAAGTAAGAACAACTTCTACAATTCAAATCGTACAGTAGATTTCTCAGTTAATAATCCACCATTAGAAATAACCAAGTTCGTAGATCAGTTGTTACCACTAGACTATGTACCGGTCTGTAGCGTTGTCACCGTATTCCAAAAGTGTTTTACCACGGCAGAATTTGGTCGTAGGCAGAATGTACTCGACAACGCTTGTCGCCACCATGCAGCTTAGCACGCTGTCTGCCTTCCGATCGTTTGTCGCTCCCTGATGTACTCGAGGCGAAGTTACAGCTATACACTCGCCTCGGCTCCCTTTCCAGTGGCTAATCTGGATGCTGCTTATGCATTCAACAAGATCCAAGCTTATTCTGAAGGTTTTTAGTGCTTATGACAAGAGCTTAGTCGTTTCATGTTCTGGCAATATCCTTTTTGTTTTTGTAGGAGCCGAGTTCTACGTGCTTCATTTCAGACGAAATTAATTTTTTTCCCAAAGCGTGTCATATTGAGATGCATTACGTGTTCCTCAATTTTCTCCCAAACATTCTACACAAGCTATTCGAAACCTTAACAACTAACGCCACACAATAGTCTCTCTCTGAAAATTTCACTCATGCAAGCGCGAGTTTGCCACATCCACGTTTCGTCCACTTGTTCGGTTGAGCAAGGTCGCGATCCCCGGAAACGGCCTCGTGGGAGCGACAGCCGACACCGGCCGCCGACACCGGAGCGCCCGGCTCCGGTTGCCTGCCCGGGCGCAGCAGATGCGTTCGCAGCTCGCGCAGAGCGGTCCGTCTGACGGTGAACAAGGCCGCAATGGCGAAGAAACCCATCATGATGATTAGGGACCGGATTTCTATGAATTTGCATAATTTTCTCCGTTGTTTTAGGGCCTAGCTAAGTGAAATTTCTTGACCTTTGGTTAGAATTGGATGCTATGTTAATTAATATGTTAGTGCATATTTGGCCGATTTTTCCTGTTGGTGCATGTTTGTTTATATTTGGCCGATTTTTCCTGTTGGTGCATATTCGTCTAAATATAGGTGCATATTTTGCTTATTTAATTGAAATAGAGACTTATCTCTAAAACGTTTCCACTTTTCATACGATGTATTTATTTGTGAGCGATCATTGATTACGAAGACCTTGTGACAGTTTGAATTTTTTTCTTTTCTGTAGATGATAAAATACTTGTGCAAATGTAGGAAATTTTTTGCTGTATACGTTTTAAACCAGGCAGAAGAAAATTCAACAAGACATACAATGTACTTCACTAAGGTGAATATTTACTTTAATTATTTCCCTGGCGAAGTAGAGAGGGATAATATTCTGTATGCACAAAAATATATTTTTCCACACTTCTCCTGAATTTTATGAAGAAAGGTTAATGCAGAAAATGAAATTATTAATTTGAATTGCATATTAAAATGCATATTTGAGAACTTTTAGGTCACAAATACATATTTTTAAAAGCATACTTTAAGATTTTTTAGGGCATAAAATACCTCTCTATAGTGATGATGATGATGAATGCTTACATAGAAGCACTGTAGGTTTTTGACCAATTGATTAGTGATTCCGGGCGCGTCAATGGCAAAGGACATCAGTCCCGTAGGTGTAGTGCATATTTTTTTCTTATCATGGGAGATGGCGGTAACCTTTCCACACAGGCTGGCAAGATCCGGCGCCGACATACGTCGATTTGTGGGGATTTCTTCAACCGGGTATCTCCCACCAGCGGGGCACTGCCCCAGCCGGGATAAGCTCTAAGCACTCGACTGGATGTCCAGCATATGTGATAGTTTAGTGTACGTGAGTAAGGGGGTGTGACACATGGAAAAGGAAGGAAAGATCGCGCGCGGACTATGGCCCGTTTTGTTAAGTTACATCTCAATTAGACAATTGAGGCAATTGAATTACCCTACGTTTTAAGATCGGAAATCTAGACTATCGAATACATTTATCACACTTTCATTATTTTTTTAAAATTTTTATACAGAGAATAACCTTATGGTTTTCCACAGGAGGCAATAAATAAAATTATACAATTTTACAAACAAGAGATTCCTTTTGTGCAATATTTGTATCAATTCTGAGATTTTATATTTCTAGTTTTTTTAATGTCTTTGGGCTTCTGAACATCAGGCTGCGCAGTCATAGGCGACGAGGAAGCGAAGAATAGCTTTATAAAGAAGAGGTTTAGATTTTTTCTCTGAAATGATTTAAATTTTATCTGGAGATACATATGAAAATTTCCATTACTTACTTTCATTATTGACAGCACATTCGTGCAAAGATATCGATTAAAACCGAAAACGTCGAAAGATTGCATTCGATCGCAGTTACGACCCTAAAAGAATAAAAAGAGACACGTGTTCCAGCTTCAACGGAGTCCATAAGGATAGCAACTTTACAACAACGTTTACAACACAACATCCAGATTGGCAATTACATTTTCGGAGATCCACTGGAGGTCACGTGGCCATTACAAGACAAGACTCAGGATGTTTATAATCATTACGTATCACCTTAATGGTACAAAAAATAAGTTACAAGTTGAAATAAATGGGCGTGCAGGTACATACAACGGCTTTGACGACTCTTGAAGTCGATTCTTTGATAATCGATTCTTGGCAGTTTTTAATCGGTAATTGCGTTTTATAGCGATCCATTGGAGTAATACCTCACGAAATTTCAAAATACGTACTATGTATTGAATGTTCAATTTCAGAATAGGATGGAAAATTCTATTTGCTTCAAAGATTTAAAAAATGCCAGCCTTTTTGCCTCGAATTATAAGCTTATATTTTTCCATGAGTAATACCACACAACTATCATTCCAATATAATCCAGAACACCAATTAGGGCAGAGGAGTTAACTAGCAATCCCAGAATTCATTGCAATATAATTGAATGAAGATTTTTTACATTTAATAACTAATACCTTATGTATTTAGCAATATATTACAATCATATTACAATCATTTTTTGCAAATTTGTGTTAAAACATTTTGAGTTTTAGAGCTACTGCAAGGGCATATTTTGTTGTTTTTTTTTTAGATCTTCTCTTCTCGCGGTTCTTTTCACGAAGATACAGATTTTCCTAATGTCTTTGGAACAACTAATTCAACAACAGAGAGATTTTGTCACCTCGAACGTTAAACACTATAGATCTGCTCATACGCATTTCAAGTTTCGCATCACTTTAGTGTATCTGCGCATGCGCAGAAGATCGATAGTGCTTAACGTTCGAGGTGGCAAAAACTCTCTATTCTGTACGCTGCTCCGCTTGCACAATTGGTATCGCATTGTGGCGGTTTTGAATTACTTTGTAAACATCCGAGAAGCGTTGAAAGAGGCTCACTTTGGATCTACGATCTCGTAATAAAAGAGATGGAGGAGAAACTCATTGCCTAAACAAAGATAGAGGAAAAAACTACTCTGGGGTCCATCGTTGGTATCCACATTGGTATTAGAGATGTGACATCAATGTCGATGTTTTTAAAAATGTTTTGAAACATCTAGTTCCGAATTGGTATGCATCGGTTAATGTATTTTGTTGAAAAAATTGAAAACGGATTCACAATACCTTCTCTTTCTGGTGACACTTGTATTCCGGGAAACGATTTTGAAATACAAGTCCAATAAATGCTAATATTGTTAGTGAAAACTCTGTGTAATACAACAGAAAACTACTTTCTCCAAGTAGCATTATCGTACTACATTCCATTTTCGTTCTGTCCTTGTCCTTTCAGTTCACGGTCATCAACTTCGTACCGGTTTCAGCTTTTTTTATTTGGGATGTCTTGATTCCTCTCATATTTATACTCTTTCTGTTCTTGGAGGTCATTTTTCATCGAAATTGCTATCCTTGACATCTACTACGATTGCTGATGATCACTTCAAAACTAAAAGATCGTCCTTCAGATCAACGTTTAAGGTGTGTGAATTTCATGGAAATGAATATTCAAATAAATAAAATCAATGGGAAAATGATATTTTATGCACTACTTTAGAAAAAATGAAAATGTATAGTAAATTGACGGAGGAAAAGTCTTGTTTCAAGAAAAGTGGAAATTATTTATATTTCCGTCTTGTCGTGATTTCTGAGATCAGTCATTGTCATAGCCAATGCAATATTTAGAGAGAATAATGTAGCGTAAGGGGCACAATTAAGGGAAAAAGAGTAAGTATTAAGAGACATAATCACGCCCCATAAACTTTCATCGACTTTGGTGAGCTCATGGCGAAATAATGCACAGCCTTCCACTCACAGAGCCCGGGGCCCCATCTTTTATTTAGTTATTTTACGTCAAAAAGAGTTAAAAATGTGTGTGATGTGCGACAGGGAGAAGTGTATACTACGCACGTTCTATTAATTTTGAAATTCCTACCCTAAGCTGAATACAAGCTGAATTCTGAATACAGAAAGAAATGAGCGTTTTCGGCAAGAATTTACACGAAAGTTTTTCGGTGTAATAAAATCCATTTCCAAGGGCAAATCAGCTATAGATTTGGGCTCTTATCCCTCTTCGTTTCCATCGTGAAGGAATTTACTTACAGCCATGACAACATGGAGAACGATAATTTGGATATTTCACACTGAACTATAAAAGACGTGGACGTGATACCGTATCCATGTGGAATTCGAAGTGGACAAGGCGAGCTTTCGACAAGTTTTCCCACTTCACTTTCTCTTATTCCTACTTTTTCCCATCAATATCGATATCCTCTACTCATTAGATGTTCGATTATGGGCTTTAATGACCTTAGTAACTAAAGAACATCTATTTCCGAAATATATTTTTGTCCTCTGGTTAGATTATTTTTGTCTCTTTTGGTTTGATTAATTTGACTGATATATAAACAAATAAATAAATAAATCAGCATCTTAATGGAATAATAAGTTTTAAAACGTCTGACAGTCATGCCCTTCCAATACGCGAGACAATTTTGCGAATAGAATGTTTTTCCATAAGGTTTTCTTATGACTTTCCAGATTAGAGGACTGAATAATACGTAATAGGAATCTCCACAACATGAAAGAATAATGTCTCAGAAATGAACAAATCATAAAAAATAACAACAAATCTCCACAGTAGAGAAACCATAAATCTCTATAGATCTCTCCAAGTCATAGAGAACCTGATTTGCATCGAAAAACTTCAAGTTTTTAAAGAATATCGTTTTTTTGAATCTCTTCACGAATACCCAGTTCTAAACCTTTACATACGTTACTTCCGCTAAAAAAAGGGCTTAATATGTTTATTATTTTATCACAATCTTTGACATTTCTTTCCACATTACATTCAACAAAAAATGGATTTTTGGGAAATTCGTTTTACATTATTACTTTTGAAACTATGAACGTATTTGTATAATATATATTTAATTTAATTCTCTGCTTAAAATTACGTTAAGTGATTACAATTAAGGATACGATTATAATTCTTCTCTTTTATCGGTGACCAGAATAATTTCTTTGGCCCTTTTAATTCATGAATGAACTAACCTAAATTAAATCTTCAAATATCATTCAGAGAAAAATCTCACAAATGCAAGCAGAGTTTACTGATCGCTGCGTGCTTTGAAGTGCTTGCTATCAATGATCCAGTTCCATGAGTAATCGGCATAATAATGCGAGATTTGCAAAGCACCAAAACACTCACGTGGACGGTTAGCAGCGCTGAGGTTCACGGCCACTCGGCCGAAGAATTCCAAGGCCTCCCCACACACACGCCCACGAACGAAGCGGATTTGATTGTATAACCACAGTTCCATGGCATCAAACCCTTTTAAATGTCGTTCCGATTTCTGTTAATGAAATGTTTTTCTTTTTAATAATAAAACTATCGGTTTTTATTTAAAAATTTTTATTTAAAAACCGATAAGTGGCAGATATTGTTATTGAATCGTAAGCAAATAAATAACAAAAAAATCGTTTCGATTTCTGTTTCAACACTGCTTTTAATACTTTCTATTTCTGTTTCAAATTATTTTCCAATGCTTTTATTAAAGTATTCAATATGTTGTAACTGATATGGTTTGCAACCCGCTACCTGCGAACCTATTTTACTAGTGTATACGTCACGGCTCTTAGTATGAATTGGAATTTATAACAAATTTTATTTCTTATTTATTCATCTCTGAGTAACAAAGGCCATCGCTGAACAACTAACCAAAGATAATTTTAATATTGAGTTGAGAACCCAGTGTAAATAAATTTCACTGTGGATATAGTCTAACATGCTTCACGATATCATGAAGATGTTTTAATACCATTACTATTCTATATTCGGTTACGATTGCAGCAATATATTTAAAAAATAAAAAATTATGTTTTTATCTCATTATTGAATCAATTTTCAATGATTTTCAGTACTGTTTCGTTTAATACTTTCTGCCGTATATTTAGTCATGTCAAGTTGATCAGCTGAATAACGAAATCAGCTTATTAACCGCACTGAAACCGTAAAATCTTCTCGACGTTTTGTTCATAGTTAAATTAAATTTGTAACAGAAGTGTGTAGGCATTGTTCCTCCATTTAGAGTAAATAAAACGTAGGAGTCATTATTTACGGAAATAATAATTTATAAATTGCGAATCCATTTTATTTAAATGAATAATTTGTTATTTATGTATAATCATAAGTAATAGATATTCATGTCTTTGCATTGGTGCTGTTATGCAGCTCATGGGTTGTATTTCACTAAATAATTGAGTAATAGTTTTGTTACAATACTCATTTTATGGATCATTTACTTCTTATTAATTGCTAATGACCAGATATTCTCGCATATGTGCACTTTCACATTGCACCGATCGTACACATCCACCTTTCATTGATTTGATTTAACAACCAGAACATTGAAAACATTGAAAACACGAGTATATTGGTAGTAATGTAAAACGATTCTCTCAAAGGTATTTATGGTCTTCACTTTCAGTTCTCTCTAGCGTATCGTTGATGTGATTTTCTTCACTTTGTATATCATTCAAAAGAAAAGTTTCCCACATAAATTTACTTAGTTCACAAATACAGTTATTATGTTTCCAAAGCATCAACTTATTTGATAATGTATCCACTAATTTACGTCACTTTTAGCTTAAAGAGCTTTGTCAAGTATTAATGAGTTTCGAGAAACATTATTGTCATTAGGTACGATCCGTTAGAAAGTCATTCCGGATTTCATTTTTATTACAAAACAAAGTCATATCTTCATCTTGCAATGAGAATATGATCAAAAGCAACATTTGCATATAGTGTATGAGCAGTAGATTGTGGAACATCTGATCAGACCAAAATGTATTAACTCTATAAAAGCTTAGTGCAATAAGGTGGTACCTAAAAATGATAATTACTTCAATCGGCCCATTCCGCTTTGTGGCTCTCGCAGGTGCAAAATAGGTTCTCTGAAGTAAAGATTAATCTTTTCAGTTAACATCTTCCTACACAGAGATCTTATGGAGAAATGTATTTTGATCAGTTACTCTACATATAGCCCTAACGGTCAGCGTGCTCGCTTTCCATGACGCGACCCCGGGTTCGATTCCCGGCCGGGCAAGTTTATACTGTGCGTTTTCCTTGCAATGTCCCAGTACATGTTGCTGTGTGACGACGAGAAAATTCTCTTGTCGGGTTGAAAAGACCGGAATACGGCGTGGGAATGTCTTCGTGCTAACCACGCGTACCCCCTTAACCCATGACCCAATCTGGTAGGCCATATCCGTACATGAGCCGACGCGCTAAAAAAATAAAATAAAATAAAATAAAGTACATATAGAAACACACTCGATCCGAAGTGTTCTCCATCAAAGATCTTCACCCAGCATACAAAGACTCCACAACTGCAGGAGCCAGATACAACAAGGCACTTGAGAAGCTCTTTCGATTTATCATCGTGGCATTTCGAGAGAAGCGAGTTGGCGCCTGTGAGCATTATTGTATTCATCCAGGCGGGGCCGGCGAAGCAGGTTCGTCCGCAGTGCTACACGCGGAGAGACTGATTGCCGTGCGAAACGAGAGCGGGTGACGGGTCGCGCGTGAGCTATCGCGAATGGATCTCGTGACGGATTCACGACGTCCCCGCGGCCACGCCCACACCCGCGCCCTGCGCCTTATCTGCGCGCGCCATCTCCGTCGCCTGCCTCGCTGCAGCGAGGGAAGCGGAGAATGGAACTGTTGGTTTGCAAATCATTATCTTCCTTTGTGTCACCATAATCATAAAGAATCTGGCCAAAGAGAAAAGTTCACAAGATATTATTATTGTTATTATTATTATTATTACTATTATTATTCCTATTATTATTCCTATTATTATTCCTCTAAATTACGACTAAAGATGTTATGTGTCCGCTGAATATAAAATCTACTCCAGGTTGCAACCAGCTACTTAAGGAGCAGATCTAGGGACTGTCGGTGCCTCTACAATACTTTGCGCAAAATGTGGGCTGTTCCAAATAAAGCGATTTCTTGCACTTCCCAGTCTTTTGAATTACCTGGGAGTTTAGACAAGTACTTACTTAAATTTTGCGGAACAAATCCCAGAGCTCCGATAACTATCGGGACGACCTGTACTTTTACGCCCCACATTCGGCTGATCTCGATTTCCAAACTCTTGTATTTAAGACGTTTCTCTGCCTCCTTGGTAACGACGTTTTGATCGCAAGGTACAGCAACATCGATAAGTAAACACGATTTTTTCGCCAAATCCCGGATAACTATATCCGGTTTGTTTGCCGCTATCGTGCGATCAGTTTGAATTTGTTGGTCGTACAATATCGTACACAATCCAACAGATGTCACCGGTTTCGGTGAGTGTTCGTCCCACTTGGGGCATGAGTTCGGAACTTTGAGGGCGGTACAGATCTGCCAGTGGAGGTAACTACACACCCTGTCGTGTCTTTTCAAGTATTCGGTCTTTGCTAGGATTGGACAAGCTGAGACAATATGATCAATGGAATTTTATTATTATTATTATTATTATTATTATTATTATTATTATTATTATCATTATCATTATCATCATCATCTTCTTCATTATCATCATCGTCGCATACTGCACATAGCATATGGCAACCAAAAACCTATCTTCAAGTGATGAAGTAATACTGAACAACTTGAAAACTAGAAGTGGTTGGTTGTGGGAAAATGTTAGCAATATCGTAATTGTATCAGAATATTTCCAAATTTTAAATTAATAAAATAAAACCGAAACCATCCCGACTTCCGTAGCCTCCCGTACTCCTCGGCTTCCCGGGACATTCCGTGCTGTCGCCCTTCCCAAATTTCATTTTTACGACGCCAGGCTGGGACGTCCCCCACTTCCATTGCCAGAGACCACAGGGCAACCGCAATCAATTCTAAGGTTATTATTCTGCCGAAGTCCGCAATAGGCCCATCTCGGCCACGCATACTTTCACCATCAACACCAGGCAAATGCCGGAGAAGTACCCTAACAAACGGGCCACGACCCGCGCGCGATCTATCTTTCCTCTCTCTTGCCCTATTTTCAGCCCTTCCTTACACACACACACACACTGCATGCGCCACACTACCACACTTGTCGGGAGACCATTCCGGAGCTTAGAGCTATTTCCGGGTGGGGCGGTGTCTCGTTGGTGGCAGATACCTGGTTGGGGAAATGCAAGCCGAGCTAAGTCGACGTCGTATCTCGCCCACCAACGGGGAGGATCACCTCCCGGGATAAAAGCACGCACTACACTTACGAAACTAATTACCTTAGCATTTGACGCACCCGCAATCACTAATCAATCGATCGATCAAGTATCATTATCAAGTTACATTCGGCCAAGTATACCCGGTTCAAGGAGAGAGAACGTAAGCCTCGTACGAGAAAGGAAGGGCTCTGAAAGGCGGTGCATTTTTTGAGGGGGAGCACCGCCATACCACAACTTATTAATGCCTTACATGGGATTCAAACCCACAGCTGGCCATGAATAAAGGATACGTAGGATTACGTGGAATTTGATCCCACAGCTGTGCCACTCACGCCAGCCAGGAATGGTTGGATGAGGGTAGGTAGAGATGCGTGAGTGTTGTGAGAGAGCACCATCACAACACAACACTTAAGTAAACATTCATGCCAGAGGCGGGGTTCGAAGATGCAGTCCTTCGATCTAAGACGGTCAAAATGCACCCTCCTTAACTGGTGATAGGCGATTTGCACTACAGGTCGGTCAATAAAAACATTTTTCTTTGTTCCGTTGCATGTGCTGCGATTCATGAAAGAAGCTTAATGAATTCCTTTGCTAGCACTTTCGTAATTAATTTGCTCCCTCTGAACCACGTAATCATTTCAGCACGATGATCGAAAATTCCACTCAATGTCTCACGGCATATATTCCTTGAACACTTAAATCAATTTGCGAGAGCCTTCAAGATACGATCGCGTTCGCCAGTAACTCATCGTGTCACGTGGCGTAGACTGGGTAGCCCTGCACCAGCGCCTGCCTCCTTGCCCGCAGGCTCCAATTAGTACGAGATCTCTTGTATTAATCCTCGGGTATTGTGAGCAAGATCAGCGAAGGAGATAAACAACTTTAATGGGCACCGAACCGCACTTCGACCGCTGCCGTGCACTGTACATCGCCCAGCGTCTCTGCATCGCCAACTACCCATCGCTTAACACCCCACCACCACCCACACTCCGTTCACCGCCCGTTCTCTAATGCCCGCTTCACACTTGCATCTTCCCACACCGCTCAGTGTTGCCTCTTACCCCGCGCCAACTAGCCGTTGCCCACACCCTGTGCACCATCCACTGCATATGTATACACGCCGCCTACTATCCAACGCCACTGCCTTCCACTACCTCTCTTCATAACACACTAGCTATCGCCTCACCTCCCTCTCTTTTCTTGCCCATTTCGTATAGAGGCATTATTTCTTCGCGTTTTTTTTTAATTCCGAAGAAAATACGCTAATAACACAACACTCATAGAACTGCGTCTGCACGTCCGTACTGTTCATCACCACTACCTCTCCGCCTCACTGTAACCTCTATTTCTTTGCCCACTTCGCGTAGCGGTATTAATGTTTCTTGTTTGTTTTTTTCAATTTAGAGAAAGAGAACAGGCTAATTGCGTTAATTTCACTTTATTTTTTTTAACTACGATAAGAGACATTAATATTTAATTTTTAATTACAAATTTTGAACTTCAATTACATTACTGTAGATAAGTAAAATATAAATTAAGAAGATTAAGCGTTTATTAAAGAGTAATTGTTGCGACAAATTGTGTAATAAATCTAGATTTAATTTTTAGAAAGAAAATAGAATCAACTAACGTACTCTTGGTGCAATATCTGTACAACTGAATCAAAAATTCACTCGATTCTCCCTGTTCTCTTCAGCGCATAGAAATATGGAGTTGTGCATTTTTATTAATAACAGATTTTGCAAGAATTTCCTGTTTATGGCGAAAATATATTTATTTCGGTACAAAAGCACTTCGTTGCAAAATTACGGGAAACAATTATTCAATTCTGAAACCTTACAATAATTCGTTAAAAAGCATGGAATTATCTTATTTTTAATGTTTGCCGGTTTTATCATTAATACGAAAATTCACGTCTCTACTCATGGCTCAGCATGTCCGAAATATCACTAACCGCTCGCATCCCAACACCCACTTCCCACCATTACTGACCTCCTCCCATCGCTTGAGTGCCCACTGTCCATTGCCTTCTTCACACTGCCCATCGAACGCCTTCCCCAGTTCTCTCTCCGATAATGATCTGCGCGCAGCCAATTACGCACCTGCTCAATGAGCCCACTAACGGCCGTACACTGTCTGCAGGTCTTGGAAGAGGCTTTTGTAAGGCAGCGTTGAAAGGTTGTTGCGCACACATGAAAGGGAGTTTTGAATATTTATTTGAGAAATAAGTACAGTAAGGCATCTTATTACAATAGGAAATAGGTGAATTATCAAACGAGACCACCCTGCGAAAAGTAATTGCACACACAGAGGTAGGGAACTCAGTATCAAATGTATTTAAAAAAGAATAGCCGTAAGGGGAAAATAAGAATAAGAGGAAAAATACACAAGGAATAGTGAAGAAAAGAGGGGAGGAGTTGAAGGGAAAGAGGCTCTTTGCCTCCATCGAAGGACAGAGTTTGTATTATGCTTTTGAGTGTTCCTGACACATACCCGATTGCAGTATTCACGAAATTCCAATGAAGTTCTTTGGGATACTGGAAAAAATATTTAAAACGTAACGACAAATTTAAGATGTTTTTGCGGAAATGGGCATGTGCAGAAAAGGAAGATGAGAAGAAGTCGAAGAATGAAAGATGAAGAGAAAGAGGTAGAATAGAAGAAGGGGAAGAAGAGAAGAGGAAGAAGCTAGAAGAAGAGAAGACAAAGAAGAGAAAAGGAAGAAGAAAAGAGGAAGAAGAGGAGGAAGAGGAAAGAAGAGGAGGAATAAAATAAAAAGAAAGAAGATGTATGAGGAGGGAGAAGAAAAGGGAAAGTAAGAAGAAGAAATGGGGAAGAAAAGGAAGACAAGAGGAAGAAGAAAAAAGTAAGAAGACAAGATGAAGATGAAGAAGAGGAAGAAGATGAATAAGAAGAAAGAAGAAACGGGAAAGGAAGAAGAGGAAGAAGATAAATAAGGAGGAAGAAGAAAAGGGAAAGGAAGGAGAAGAAGAACGCTGAACTGAGAAGCGGCGACAATACCGAACCGTCTTGTGCGCGCCTAAGGCCGAGGCCGCCAAAGGCCGCGCCGCTCAGCCGATTCGAGTGGCGCGCAGAGCCCACTCGCTCCGCGCGGGGTGATTGTGCGGCCGCCTGACGCCTACCGCCGCCGCCTAATGAGCCGCCCCGAGCGGCCGGCGCTGACGGCCGCCAGATATATGGCACGAATAAAGCGCGCATCGCCTTTATCTACTTTGTATTTCTTCTTCTGACTCATCCGCTCGGCGGTCCACAGCTAACGGATCCCTCTTACATCATTTCTTTACATCCCCCTTGAGCTTTCTTTGACATCAATGCTCATTTCTCCCGTTGCCATGTTTGGTTTATTGCTTTGGCTTCACCCCTTTTGATTTCCACTTTTCTGTCGCCTTTTTTCCATTCTTCCACAAACATGTCTCAATTGTTAGATAAGAAATGAGAGTCGGAAAGAATAATGGAGTGGAATTTGCCCACTCGATAATTTTGTGAGCTGTCAGAAGAGCAATATCTGCACAGAGGACAAGTCTAAATAATATCAAATATGGAAATAGAGGTAAAATTGCGTTAGGTTACGGCTGCTTGATCATTTGGTGATCAAGGGAAACTAGGATTTTTTTATCTTAGTTCAACTTTATCATCATTAAGAGCTCACTTTTAATTAGAACTGGCATTGCTGGGCATATGTGAGAACACATGCTAGGGCTCATATCACACATTCACATAACACACACTTCACATAAGGACAGAGAAACAGACAATCAGACTTATTGTCAAACAGAAACATAAAGAACACTTTTTCGGGCCCCCAAGACGTGTGTTCCCATCAAAATAGCGAGATCGCTTTCTTTAGCATTACGTAATATTCCATTATACTACGAATACAATAAAGTAAAAGTATTGTAAGAATGATTAACCAAAAGGAATCTTCGTCAAAATTAATTTATTAGTGATAGCCTGTTTTTGACGGCTTTGATGCCATTATCATGTGCGTATTGTATAAAAGAATGAAAGAAAATCTTAAAAATGAAAAATGTATGAACAATGAAATAAAATTCATTTAAACACATGGGTTTAATATACGTAACTAAACGCTTTTATAACCTATTTGGAGAAGAATAACAAGTTATTCGAGGAAAGTTATATTCGAAATTAGTAATTGCGCCAAACAATATAAAATATTAAATAATTTACATCAAATTTTTCTGCAGCCGCCTTGGACGGAGAAGAAACTACAAAGGAATTTCAGTCGTAAGTCGTAGAATCGAAGGACGTGTGCCAAAGCATTCTTTCAGTATCGTATCACTTGAAGGAAGTCGTTTCCAAACACTGACACACGTTCAAAATACGCCCCGATGCTAAAGGTCTGCGCCATAGGAATGTTGAAAATGTCTGTTGTTCGGAGATTCTCAGAACTTCTAATGACGCTCCTTCGGCAACGCTGCGCAAAAGCGAAGTCGGCTGCTCACCTCGCCGACGAACTCAACAGCCAGCGGGTTGGCGCCGAAGAGGGAAAGCTGTGCGAATTATATAATTCTTGTTTTATTTATTATAATTCTAAAATAATATGCTTATGAACGGTACGCCAAAATCTGGTAATCGAGTCAGAAGGTTGATAATGTCTTGCAAATCGCTGAAACGTCATGTTCTTTTAATACTTGTAGGAATACAATGAAAAACAATTACAACTTTACCTCTGACAGGAAATAACTTGAATATATGTCAATAAATATTAATAAATTTGACACTAGATGTAAAACGAACAATACAAATATTTCGAATCGATCACTCATCAAATCCGCATTGACAAATTTAAATTAATGTAAATGCGCAGCATACCGAAACTTTTGGTCCTTTTACTGTCACTGGTTATTATGCAACAACTAGTCCTATTTTTATAAAGTGCATGATCTAATTTAAATATTCAAAATTGAGAGATAAACTGCACTGAGAAATAATTATCTGTTTTTAATATTGGAGGTGTAACAGGTTCGAAAATAAATTTGAACTCTTACAATTTTCAAGATGTCGTAGGGTTTTAGCAGAACTATACCATACTTATAAATGCAATTTATTGTATTCAAAAATATCGAAGAAAAATGGCAGCCATTTTTCAAATAGAATTGAAAATGTCGTAGTAGCTTCATATAAAGAACACCATTAATTAAAGTATATTAATTATTCCCAGAGTGGCACACCTTGATCTTACTTCTGGCGATTTACCAAGTTTCGTATCAAAAGCTTGTAATCTGACATATTTATGCGTGGCAATCCATCCATCTATCCAAACATACCAATTTTCGGGTACAAAACTGTCTGTATCTGCTCGTCTCCATCACTTTTAACCATCTCTGGTACAGAATTACTTCGAATTACTTCGTCTTGACGTGTGCGCGAAATTACAACAAAGAATCTCTACGGTTACGGCTCAAAGGAAGCTTAAACACTTATTTTATAACTGAAAATTCGATATCATACTGTTGAGGTTATTGCTCCCCATGGCAAGTTTAGGATGGAAAAGTGAAAAAAAAAATATAGGAATCTAAATTCTTAAACAATTTATTACTTTTTATTGTTTAAATTCTAAGCACAATAAATGAGCCCAATTCAAATGGAATCAACTTAAAATGAAGTCCAATTCTGAATATTTGTATTATTATAACTTCCTCCAAAATTCAATAGTGGTATCTCAACTCAACCCTGACCGCATGTTAGGACACGCAGTGGTCGTTTTTTGGATGGTCCTTCTACATACTCCGGTTTTCCTTGGGCTCAAAACCTCGAAACCGCGGAGCTATTGTGTCAGTTTCGTAGAACATCGTGCGAAGGGGCCTGCGAACAGGCCGCGCAATAATGGCAGCTCCGTGTTGAAATATGACCGCTCGGAAATGTCCCAAATACATTACAAGCCAACATTAGGCAACCTGAGCTGGACACAGATATTCGTCATAAATTATTTACGTCCCGCTGTATTAAATCCATCCAGGAGATCGGTTCGCACCAATAATTATAATTAGCTCAGCTAGATTACAAACAAAGATTGTATTAAACTCAAAGTCATGTGGTACGTGGAGTAAGATAATTTAGATATGCGATAAGTCACTCGCCTTGTGGCTTTCGTCTGAAACGGCTCTCTCTTTGTTGGAACCCGATGCTGTAAATTACCTCCGCAGTTCCGCCATGGCCCGATCGCAGATGTATGGCAGCGTCAGCTCCTAATGCACCGTTCGCCGCGTGTAATTTCACGTCAATTGGCCTCCATCTGCTCGCCCCGCGGGGAATTACACGCGTTCCCCTCTCGCCCCGCGCGAACGAGTTGCAACGGGCGACGAAGAGCCTGCGGGGGCGGGGCGGGGCGGGGCGACGGCGAGGACAGAGGCTTAGGAGGGCAGAGGCGGGGGTGGAGTCCGGGCGGAGGCGGGGGTGGAGACTGGGGCAAGGGCGGGGGCGGAGGTGGGGCGGGGGCGGGGGTGAGGGCGGAAGCAGAGGCGGGGACGGAGGTGGAGGCGGGGGCGGGGGCAGATGCGGGGGAGGAGGCGGGGGCGGAGGCGGGGCTGGGCGGGCGGAGGCGGGGGCGGGGCGGAGGCGGAGGCGGGGGCGGGGGGTTTCTAAGGTCTGACTCCTTGAGATGAACCTGGACGCTCAGGTTTTGAAGGTTTGGATGTTTAAAAACAAAGATGCTTTTTAGTTTTGAACATCAATTTGCTTTAGGTGTCGTGACACATTGGAGGCTGTGAGGACCGCTTGGAAACGGGGTGGGGGAGGCAAGAGGCGGGAGGTGATCACGAACTGACCTTCGCCGACAAGAACATGGAGCTGGGGAAATGACGATGGCTGGTAATACGAACTTACTTCGAAGGGTGAGGTGTGCACAAACCCAGTCGAAACATTTGCCGTAAATTCCTTCAGCAGATTAGCATGGAGCTCGTCGATCAAGCCGTTTCGTTGCTTTTAAAGAAAATTTCCTTGTTCAACTCAAAACCAAAGTATTCTTTGGGATCTCAATAAGGATTTGCATAACTTTTTGCTCAACTTAACGACGTCGTGCACATTCATAAACTCGTCAAAGGAGTCTCCCAACAACAACAATCGCAGCTAACAATTTTTCTTTAATGTAATTTATAAGTCCATTCATAAGTTTCTCGCTACCGCTTGCGCAGGAGAGTTAAGTTCCGCAATACTGCGCAAAAAAGGCAAATTTTTGGCAGAAACATACTTATTACAGGGTCCTGGTAACGAAAAATCAATTGACGGCAAAAAGTTATGTCTGTCCGCCTGACACTCTGTGAAAAATGCAAGCGCCTAAGTCATTCAGCCGATTCTCTCCAAAATTGATATTCCCCAATCGATCTGGCAGATGTAGCGGCCACTTGAATTTGAAACTGAAATTTTAATTTGGGGTATATTACATGAAGCCTCTAAGACATTTTCCAAATTTTCAAAAATATAGCTACATCGTTTTTGATTAAATTTTGTTGTTGGACAATGTGAAGGACATTTAAGAGAATGACGCAGAACCCATGTCAGTTGAAATCTGATTTTTCGAGAATTGCAAAAGTTCAAAATTCTTTCTGAGTCTTCCTACAACTAAAATATTAATGATAGAAATTTTTCCCTTAATGAAATCTGTTCCTTAAAAATATATTTTGAAATAAGGTCATGTACAATTTTTTCGACATTTTGAGTATTTTTCCTGTTATTTGACGTGAAATATAGGTAACTTTTAATTTTGTGCAAACAATTTTTTCTCAAAAGTAAATCTGTCATTTTTCATTAAATTTTGTTGGATAGTCTAAAAGACGTTTCAAAGAATGATGCAGGTCCCAGGTTGGTTGAAAACCCCTGGAAAATTTTAGAAAGTTAAAAAGCTTCATATGTTTTGGGCGTCTTCTTACAACTACAATAATGAAGATACATTTTTTTCTTAATGACATGCGTTCACAAAAAAACAGATCTAAAAATAATGTCATCTTAAATTATTCCAATATGTAAGTATTTTTTGCGTAATTGTGGGTGAAATAGGCAATTTTTATTTTCTTTAAGTAACTTTTTCTTAGAAATGGCACAACATTTTTTGATTAAATTTAGACCTTAGATAGCGTAAAGGACGCTTAAGTTAATGATGTAGGTCTCAAGTTAATTGAAATGCCTGATTTTTTTGAAAATTCTAAAAGAATTCGGCGTCTTCTTACAACTACAATTGTAAGATACATTTCTTTTACTTTTCCGCCTTTTTCTTAATGAAATATATTCATCAAAGACAGATCTTCAAAGAAGATCATGTTGAATTTTTTGAAAATGTGTATATGTTTTGTGTAATTTGGCGACAAACTTAGTCACGCCTCCGAAATTACTGCGCTTGTTGGGACATGATTTACATGTATGAAAATCAGTTATTATTGTCAAAATTGTGTCGATATTTACTTGAAAATATTTAGAGTTTTCACCAAATGTTCTATGATTTATAATGGGTTTTACAAAAATAATATGACTGAAATGTTTAAATTCGTTGAGAAATTCTGCTATAAATTGTGACATACCAACATGTCACATATTTTTATGCACTAATATCTGACGTAAATGGGGTGAATTACAAGGGTAAACTAATAGGAATATGGCGCCCTAGCAACGGCAGTCGAGTGGTTGTCAAGGTCAATAAACCTCACTCAGGCCTTGAACCTGAGGGGTGCGGCTACCTGATAGTGTAAGCGGTGAAGAGATGGGTTGAAAAAGCAATGACAGTCTAGGGCATAGCTAGTCGATTTGGTAATCAATGGAGGGATTGGCCAGGGGGGGAGTGACAGTCTATTCATGACGGAAGTACGTCTTTTTTTTTTTTGCTGGTAAAAAACAGTAGAGGAGATAGGCCGAGTTTTGAAGGGCTAAAGAGAAAGATTTTTTACATTCGCACATATGCCGTGGTGCTGTGCAGGTTGCTCGCGGATAATTAATGTTATGAGATTGGGACTTGTTAATTTCTCTTTAGAGTGAATAGTTCTCGGACTCTGAATTTTTGTAATGTGTCGAAATTAGAACTTGTAAGTCTTTGAGAATTCTTGAGTGCGACGAATGGAACTTAAGCTTTGAACTCATACGAATTCGTTTGCAACAGGACTCGGAATATTTGTTAATAAGTAATAGTTTGTTGAACTTTAATATTTTGCTTCACTTAGTCGGGGAGAACTGGGAACTTTCGTAGTAAATTGAATTAGAACGGTCAGATATTTGAGGCGGTGAGGGTTGGTGACTCGACGGCAGTTGTGAAGAGCAGAAGAAAAGAAGCTGGTATTTGGACTTGGAATTCTCGTCACCGGATGAAGAGAAACTGGTTCTGCGGGCGTCATCGAACAAGCGCGCGCGAAGACTGGTACTGCAGTACGAGGTTCAAAAAGGTCATGACCAAAAGAACATTCTGTATTGTTATTATTTTTAAGTAATAATTTTTGCCTGGCAAATTGAATAAACTGTTAAGTTTCTTTTGAAATAGAAAAGATGATTTTCATTTGGCCAATTCCAGTTAATAAGTAGCTAAACATAATTTTTCAGATTCGTCGCCACTCTGTATAGATGGCAGATCGAATAATCGGCTATCAGTAGGTAATAGCGATTATTTCTTACGAAACCCATCGGCTCAGCTAGCCGGATATTTATTCTATTTTAGATAGCAGTTGAAGCGTTAATTTCAATAATAATAATAAACGTAACCTTTTCCTGGCGCCCATATTTAACATATTTAACATTCGGAACGGGTTACGTCGAAACAATCGCTCAATAATTTTTATATAAGCAGTTTGTGTGGAAGGGCAGGACATTTTAAAATTGATGATTGTTTCAAAATAGTATTCCGTAACTATTACTAAAGGCAAGAAAGTACGTGCTGTTTTGGCACCACTAGTTTATTATTTTTCATGTTTTGTTTTTTATATTTGTATTTTTTATATTTGACCTCCATTATTTATCACTTATTTTAAAAATTTAGAAGTTGTAACAAAATTCATATTTAATAAATATAACTGCTCCGAGAACGTAACAGCTGGTTTGTTGGGGTAGAGGGGGTTGGGTGAGAAGATAGGCGGGCGCGGTGAGGAAAGCGGGGATAGCGGTGGCGGTGAAACTGGCGGTTGCTGTGGAGGCGGAGTTGCAGGGGCAGCGTGGCGGCGGCGGCGGCGGTCGTTCTCCAAAGGCTGGGCGGGGCCGCTGATGCCCAATAAAAGGGCTGAGGGGGGACTAGAGCCCTTAGCGAGGGCCATGGTGCTACATGGCGTTACATGGCCTTCATGTTGCGTGGCGTCGAGAGGCTCTTACCAGGGGGCCATCTTATACATGCTCTGTTAAATCATTTTAACGAGAATACAATTGTTGCAAGAAGTCACTGAATACAGTACTACAGCGGAAAACTAAAAACTCGAACATTGATAACTCGAACAGCGAATTTTTACGATTTTTGTTAATTCGAATGTACAAAAATCTCGAATTCTTAAACATTTATCTTTTCTCCTGACCTGTACTTCAGTTTGATTTTTTTCTGTTATTGGAAGTGCATAACGAAACAAATAGCATGCGGAATGGTCTTCATCGCAAAAAGAAAGAATCGAAACCAAAGTTGAGTAAATTGTATCATGTTAGTACCAGTCCATTTTTGTAATTATTGCATGTCTTGTACCAGTAAAATGAAAATACAATAAAATGTACATGTTCACTTTCTTGTAAAAGTGCTGAAGTAACGAACTGTTGTTTCGATTTTGAACTGAATGTGTTTGGAAGATTGACTCGGTCGAAAGCAGCGCAAAAACGCAGAAGGGGAGAGCCAACACGGAATCATTTGTGGCTGAAAAGTTAAAAGAAATCAACAGAATTATGTGGAACAAGGGTACAAAAACATCTGGAACATTACGAACAAAAGAATAAAAGCGACCGAGATGTACAGACAGGACGAGGAGGTAATTGAACGGTGGATGACAACTGAGGTGGTCGCGCGGAGGAGTTCAACAGGCCCACTGAAGGGGCAGCAAGAATGAATTACGAGTGGACAGGAGACCAGTGGACAAGTATTTAATGCGACGGACCAGTTCAGCCAGCTCTGCCCGGAGGCTGTTGTAGGAAACGCCAGTCCAGTAAAGGTGACGCAATGTGTGAGGTCCACAGCGCTTACACTAGTGAGATAGGCAAGGGTGCACCGCCAAAATACTTTCCGACCGAATTAAACACAGATGCAACTGCAGAGCAGGGTGCAGAATTAATGGGACATGCCGTGTCTCATCCCCCCAGGAGAGTTTGGTGTTTTATGGTGGAAGAGTATGGAATTGTCTCCGCCTGTGACGATATTAATATTCCCAGCTGTATTTCGTTGAGCCTAAGAATGATCCTGACGTAATCAAAGCTACACAGTCTTCATTTGCAGCGTGTGCACAATCACTTGCCTCATTGCACTGGGTGAGATGGCTCAGAGTCAGCATTACCGTTGTTTCTGTAGCGTTTCAAACCTGGTTGTATAACGTACATGCACTACACTGTACTAAACATATCGGGGAGGCAGATAGGGGTATGGAGCTGTCCCAGGTGGTCAGTGCCCCGCTCGGGGAGATACTTGGAGGGGGAGATCCTGCAAACAGATGTGTAGGTTGGTGCCGGTTCTCACGTTCTAGAGGGGGAGGAACACTGCCACATCCCGGAATATAGCATGCACTAAGCATATGGGACTAATGACCACACCAGTTGTCGCTCCCGAAAAAAACAAATAACTAACCAATTGTCTGATAGAACAGTTGTGTCAGGCCCCTCCTCTAAAGGCGCACGTATTCATGAAGTGCCACAATCGTTAGAGACAATTCCAACACCGACTGCGTTAAGCGGATCGCCGACCTACTCGCACTAAATGGATAAAACCGACCGAGCAACTGCCCAACGAACGCTGCGCATGGACTGTTTTAATGAATCAACCACCGATAAAGCGAAGAGCTGCAAACATCCGGTCATAAGAATATCTCACCGCCATTACAAGACGCCTTCACTCCCACCCTTGGCAGTGACCTCTTATTGTATCATAGTGACCGTATTCAAGGTAGCCATGGTCAGAGCTCTAAGTTTCATTATCTCTTAGCACCTTCTTGTACTTTCATATCAACAGACATACGTTTGCTTTCGGTCAGAACTGTTTCCATAAGACATGGGTTGTTCGTGCTTACCCGGATACCTAAGCATGCGATAAGAGAGTATTTCGGACACGTACTTTTGTCTTCAGCAGGATCAATCTAACACTGAAAATATCTTTAGAGTGCCTTATGATTTTCGCACTTTTAAAAGAGTATTTTCATGATTTATTGAGACACTGCTGCATAAATGAAGTTGGTCTTTGTTTGATTCCTGCAGGGCGGCAACGGGCCGATGACAGGCGAGGTGTGGCGGGCGGGGTGTGACGGACGGGGCGGTGACGGACGGGGCGGTGACGGACGGGGCGGTGACGGACGGGGCGGTGACGGACGGGGCGGTGACGGACGGGGCGGTGACGGACAGGGCGGTGACGGACAGGGCGGTGACGGACAGGGCGGTGACGGACAGGGCGGTGACGGACAGGACGGTGACGGACAGGGCGGTGACGGACAGGGCGGTGACGGACAGGGCGGTGACGGACAGGACGATGACGGACAGGGCGGTGACGGACAGGACGATGACGGACAGGGCGATGACGGACAGGGCGGTGACGGACAGGGCGGTGACGGACAGGGCGGTGACGGACAGGGCGGTGACGGACAGGGCGGTGACGGACAGGGCGGTGACGGACAGGGCGGTGACGGACAGGGCGGTGACGGACAGGGCGATGACGGACAGGGCGGTGACGGACAGGGCGATGACGGACAGGGCGGTGACGGACAGGGCGATGACGGACAGGGCGGTGACGGACAGGGCGGTGACGGACAGGGCGGTGACGGACAGGGCGATGACGGACAGGGCGGTGACGGACAGGGCGGTGGCGGACAGGGCGGTGACGGACAGGGCGGTGACGGACAGGGCGGTGACGGACAGGGCGGTGACGGACAGGGCGGTGACGGACAGGGCGGTGACGGACAGGGCGGTGACGGACAGGGCGATGACGGACAGGGCGGTGACGGACAGGACGATGACGGACAGGGCGGTGACGGACAGGACGATGACGGACAGGGCGATGACGGACAGGGCGGTGACGGACAGGGCGGTGACGGACAGGGCGGTGACGGACAGGGCGGTGACGGACAGGGCGGTGACGGACAGGGCGGTGACGGACAGGGCGGTGACGGACAGGGCGGTGACGGACAGGGCGGTGACGGACAGGGCGGTGACGGACAGGGCGATGACGGACAGGGCGGTGACGGACAGGGCGATGACGGACAGGGCGGTGACGGACAGGGCGATGACGGACAGGGCGGTGACGGACAGGGCGGTGACGGACAGGGCGGTGACGGACAGGGCGATGACGGACAGGGCGGTGACGGACAGGGCGGTGGCGGACAGGGCGGTGACGGACAGGGCGGTGACGGACAGGGCGGTGACGGACAGGGCGGTGACGGACAGGGCGGTGACGGACAGGGCGGTGACGGACAGGGCGATGACGGACAGGGCGGTGACGGACAGGGCGATGACGGACAGGGCGGTGACGGACAGGGCGATGACGGACAGGGCGGTGACGGACAGGGCGGTGACGGACAGGGCGGTGACGGACAGGGCAATGACGGACAGGGCGGTGACGGACAGGGCGGTGACGGACAGGGCGGTGACGGACAGGGCGGTGACGGACAGGGCGATGACGGACAGGGCGGTGACGGACAGGGCGGTGACGGACAGGGCGGTGACGGACAGGGCGATGACGGACAGGGCGGTGACGGACAGGGCGGTGGCGGACAGGGCGGTGACGGACAGGGCGGTGACGGACAGGGCGGTGACGGACAGGGCGGTGACGGACAGGGCGGTGACGGACAGGGCGGTGACGGACAGGGCGATGACGGACAGGGCGGTGACGGACAGGGCGATGACGGACAGGGCGGTGACGGACAGGGCGGTGACGGACAGGGCAATGACGGACAGGGCGGTGACGGACAGGGCGGTGACGGACAGGGCGGTGACGGACAGGGCGGTGACGGACAGGGCGATGACGGACAGGGCGGTGACGGACAGGGCGGTGACGGACAGGGCGGTGACGGACAGGGCGATGACGGACAGGGCGGTGACGGACAGGGCGGTGGCGGACAGGGCGGTGACGGACAGGGCGGTGACGGACAGGGCGGTGACGGACAGGGCGGTGACGGACAGGGCGATGACGGACAGGGCGGTGACGGACAGGGCGATGACGGACAGGGCGGTGACGGACAGGGCGATGACGGACAGGGCGGTGACGGACAGGGCGGTGACGGACAGGGCGGTGACGGACAGGGCGATGACGGACAGGGCGGTGACGGACAGGGCGGTGACGGACAGGGCGGTGACGGACAGGGCGGTGACGGACAGGGTGATGACGGACAGGGCGGTGACGGACAGGGCGGTGACGGACAGGGCGGTGACGGACAGGGCGGTGACGGACAGGGCGGTGACGGACAGGGCGATGACGGACAGGGCGGTGACGGACAGGGCGATGACGGACAGGGCGGTGACAGACAGGGCGGTGACAGACAGGGCGGAGTTGCGCGAGGTGGAATCGCGACGCGAGTCGAGTCGTGACTCGGTGACGGTTTGGGCCACGACTGGCGGGACGCTGGCTTGTGGGGCTGGAAACAGATGGAAAATATAGCGAAGTAACAAAGGGCGGGGATAGCCAAGGAGTGGAACGGTGAAGGGGAAGGCGGCGACGATCCCAGCTATGTCGAATAGGAAGCGACGGGTAGGGAAGTATGGAGAAGCCACTCGCATCTCCAAAAGGGAGAGTGAAGACCTAACTGGAACTGACCCGTGAATCAATTTAGGAGTTGAGTCGTGCGCTATCCGCAGGGCATCACGACACAGCGCGTCGGAGCGAGGCGAGGAGCTAATTGAGACATCCGCCGCGGTTTTCTATTGAAAGCAACGGAGCGTGGTCCCAGACTCCTGGAAATCAGGGGGCTGCCTTGGGTTCAAGTAAGAGCACTCTCGTAACATGTAATCATGAGGTAGATGATTATAGATGAGACTTCGGTAACTATTTAATCGCCTTTAATCCTATAAAAAATTAATTCATCAATATAGTTACAATACTTCAATTTCTTAAGTTCAGTCGGTGAAAATTTTGTGTTCAAACGGTTAGTTCAGATTTAATTAGACAGTATAATAAATATTATATATCTTACTTCTCAATTTAAAAAATTTAGCAATTGAAGTTTTGCATGTATTAATAGTAACGAATCGGCAACGACCCTGAGGAAGAAATATTGTGTATACATTTGATAAAACGTACAATATTTATTACATTTGATAAAACTATAAAATAATCTGGAGTTATAATTTTGGGAATTTCTAAATTTTATTAAAATGTATAATATAAATGTTTGGGGAAAATAGAACTAGAGCTGTATTATAGTGTGATTGACGTGTAACGGATTTCGCCATTCTTGGAAATCAAAGTTCAATTACTTTCATTCAGAAAGGTCATAGATATTGTACTGAAGAGAACGATTAATATAAACATAATGTAAATGAAGTTTCTGTAACGAAAGAATGGCGAGACAAACTTTCGAAAGGAGAATGTATGTGTACTTGTTAGTTTTAATGTCAATTTCATATTAAGCATTCTAGAATAAATGGCTTAACTTTTGTTTCCCCCATGCACAATTTTTTTTTCTCACGCACATTTAGTTTAAAAGGTTCTAATGGATTTTGTATTCAGATTATTATTTTATAGTCTTTCAAAGAACACTGAGTAAGAATAACATCATTAAATAATACCAAAATACAACAAACCCCCGTTAGCCCAAACTCCCGTAACACGAATTTCGCCGTAATACGAACAAAATGTGTGTCCCGGTAAGAGATTACAGTAATACAGTCATTAATAATATTCGGATTACACGAATTTTTATAACACGAACTTCGATTATTTCGGTCCCATAGAATTTGTATTAACGAGGGTTGACTGTATTTCAATCAGAATTAGATATCTACAATATTTGTCCATAAAAAAGCCAAATCTGTAACCACACATAAATTGCTTTCAAACACAATGGGAAGTAATTTGCCAAGCCGGTTTGGTTGGCCTGTCAAATTGAGTCAACTCCGACATGTCATTACCGCCCAAACTGATGAAGAATACTATGTTGGTGTATGAATGCCTATTAAATTGGCTTCAGACCCATTATTAGCAATATATTAAAGCAAACGGTTCTTGATGTCTCCATCTGCTGCTACCTGCAAGACGGCTAGGATGTCTGAATCTAACACCACCTGAAATGGTAACGGAGCGGAAACAGCTTCGAATATTCGCGGTTGTGCAAAAACTTGGTGTGGACCTGGGCGCGGTGTCGTGACACGCTATCGCTGCAGATGAGGTTTTGGTTTTTCTTCGCGCGCCGACAAAGAGGGCGAATTCAAATTGCGGCCTGCCATCGCGACCTCCGCCCGTGCGTGCGGACGGTGCGTTTAGAGGAGCTGCGAACACACGCCGCCCCCCAAGGACAGGGGCGTAGCGTGAGAGGAGACACGGTAAACAATTACGCCTTGAAAATAAAATACAAGGAAAGGATTAATAGAATATGGTATACATGAGGTGAATTATTTCAGGTAGAGTGATTTATTAGAGATTCTTCGCGCGTCAATTGCTAAGGTCATTATTCCCATAAAGGTAATACATTTAGTTATTGTGAGAGGTGGCAGTGAACTTTCCCCGCTGGTTGAAGAGATCCGGTGCCGACCTACGTCGACTAGCGAGGATTTTCCCCAACCAGGTATCTCCCACCAGCTTAACACCGCCCCAGCCGGGAGAAGGTCTCGACAAGTATAATATTGTAGTGCATGTAAGTGGAAGTGTTGTGTAAGGGGGTTAAGATAGGACAAGGAAGAGGAAGGAAAGATCGAGCGCGGTCCGTGGTCCATTTATTAGAGTGCTGCTCCGACATTCACCTGGTGTTGATCGGAGAAACCACGGAAAACTGACGATCAGAGCAGCCGGCAGCTAGATTTCTCCTCCAGACAGCTGTTGAATTCGATCTAGCTTCTTAGTGTCGAAAATCATGTTACCGTCGGGACTCGAACCTTACGTCCTCCAGGTCGGAGGCACTGCAGTGACATCCATTTCGGGTAGAAGTAAAGCAATTGTCATCTTCGGCACACTAAGACGAATAAATATTTTCATTACATTTTGCTGCTAACTTCTTCGTTAATGCATTACATTATCGAAGATTTCTGTTGCATTGACACGTCGATAAGCTTGGGTTTTGGGAGACTTGAATTGATAAGCATATTTAATATCAATAGGGAGAAAATCTAACTTTGATAGAATAGAAACGAAGGAAAATGCAAATTTATATAGACGAAATTGGTGTATAGAATTGGAATGGGGAAAATATCTTTAAATGTGTCATCCGATCGAAGTTGAGGTACCGCAGGACTTCCTTCCGAATAAGCAAATGACTCGCGGCGTATAAGCGGCGCTTCGCGTCTAGAATTGTGCAGGTTGTATTTCAAAAGATGTTCCGACGTCTACAACCTACGACTAAATCTAGTGAACCTCGTTTCATTGCTCTCTGTGCATTGAAGGATGGAACGATAAAGCCATTATTCGTGACTAGTTGAACCCGTACAAATATTCTGCACGTTTTGAAAATTAATTGTTTTGAAAATTAAACAAGCTTTATATCCCAACATTAAATGTAGACGACAGCCCGTGCTATGAAATTGGAAACCTTTCAAAAACATGATAGAATGTCTAAATAGGCCATATTTTGATAATTGGAGCGTAGGAAAAATAACTCGGTTCCAGAATGTAGTGATATTGACGATGGTGCGGTGCCCTACTGGTGAGAGACACCTTGTTGGGGAAACCCTCCGCACGCCGACGAGTAGGTCGGCGACGGATCTCACCATCCAGCGGGGAAGATCACCGCCACCACCCGCAATAAAAAGCTGCTGTACCTTACGGGAATAATGACTTTAGGAGTTCAAGCGCTCGGAATCACTAAATAATTAACACGAGCAAACCCAAGTTGTCCATCACCGGTTCCTCTTGGACCAGATGAAAACCAAACCCTTTCCCTAGCGATGTAAGGCCTTCAGTCTGACCGCAAAACAACGAAATCATGTGGAGAACACGGGAAGTGGTCCTCCTCATGCTACTTCCTTCCTTCCTTCCTTCCTTGCAGCGATGAACTGCCCGCTGTCCCCAGCGCGTGTCTTCGGTGGTGGCGGGCGCCGATCGGTTGCCATGCGAGCCGCTGCGGCCGGGGCCAGCGGAATGTGGCGTGGGAGCTGGCGCGGGCGCCCCGCCAGCTGAGCGGTGGGCGAGGCGGGGAGGGGCAGGGCGGGGCGGGGCGGGGCGGGTGCGCGCTTACATAAGCAGGGCGCGCCGTCACCGCGTGGCGAATCACACATCGCGCACCCCACACATCACACCGGCTCTCTGCTCTTTTTACTTTACAAACTTACTGTGGTATCTCCTGTGAATGAATTGTCTTATTTAATTCTGTGAGGTTTTTTTTTACAAATTATCATTGCAGTGCCTCTCACCGAGAGGTCCTGGTTTCGAGTCCCGAAGGCGGCAGATTTCCAACACTGGCTTGTCAGCTTGTCGAATTCAGTCGCTGTCTGGAAGGGAATTCTAGCGGCCGGCTGCTGTGATCGGTAGTCTTCCGTGTTTTTTCCAATCAATACCAGGCGAATTCTGGAGTTAGTTAGTTAGTTAGTTAGTTAATGCCTTATTTTACGTGGCGAGACTCGAGCCATCAGGCCCGCTCTTCCGTCTGACCACGCAAATTTCGCTACGCTCCTTTCACCTAGCGGAGAAAGAAGATATTATCTCGGGCGACGAAACAGGCGATTTGAATTTAGCTCAGAGGCGTCATTTAGGCTTGAGGATCTTTTACATGCAAGTAAATCTACTAACATGGGCCAGCCGGCTTTACTTCCCCTCCGCGAAAGGCGTACGAAGGATTTTTTCCCGATCGGACCACCCGCGAACTTGGGTATGACAGTCCGGCACGCTAACCGTCACACCATCGAATCCGCACTGAATCCGAATTGTTATCCGCAATCCGAATTGTTAGAGTGGTACTCTAACAAACGGGACACAGACCGCGCACAATCTTTCGTTCCTTTTCCTTGTCCTACCTTCTCCCCTTACCTATCCACACACACACATAAATATATATATATATATATATATATATATATATTGTAGTGATACCGAATATATTACAGTTAATTGCGCGCCTAAGAATTACTCCGCGTCGCACGACAGCGAGGGTCAGCCGATGGCGCCAGGGCGGCGGCGGCCACTCGCCGCCCCCTTACCCTTTGAATTTGTCACGGCCACGTGTCCCGGAGCTTGGGTGGTCGTTTCGTGCGCACGGCACCCCCCGGTATTTTTCCGCGACGCTCAGAGCCCCCCCCCCCAGCCTCCCTTGAGATTTCCAGCCCCCCACACCCCCAGTCATTAATAACTGCCCCTATTTGACGCAAAATTGAAGCGAGAGGGAGCGATAGCCAGCTTCTCTCTCATTTCTCGGCCTCAAAAACACCCGACGATTGGGCAGAAATAGTTTGAGACGCACTACCCTTGCGCCAATAGCCGCCGGAATTAGGCAATGTTCTGGAAGGTTCCAGAATCTTGGGGATAATTTTGGTGGGGGAAAGAAGCTTCGAGGGACTTCGAAGCAGGCGACGCGAAGAGAGAAGCGAACGAGTTGCGTTCGGGGTAGGACGCGAGTAGCGGTCAAGGGGGGACAAGTTGCTTTTGTGGTGGCACTAGGCGCCGGAGACAGAGTTCGGTTCGTGTTGGATGGACTTATAAAAAACATTGAGTTTTCTTGGGAGAATTTGTGCAAGTCCCCATTAACAATTGTAGACCGCGGGGCTGTGTGACGGACAATTGACAGTGAATTGTGCTGTGTTAATATCCGACTTGTGCTCGAATTCGGGACTTTTTCGTGAGATTATCAGATGATTCACGAACTCGCTTCGATCTCCAAAATACCGTGTGATAGATCGAGAGTGAGGAGATCATTCGTTCGAGCAAACATTACCTAATCATTCACAACAGTGAGCGGACGGCGCTGTGTGTTGGGCCAGCCCCAGCAGCCCCCTCACGTATACCTGGTTCAGTCCTGCGCACCCCATCCGGGCGGCGCCTTATCGCCCGTGACGACCCTCGCAGCCAGCTGGCGGCCCGAGGTTATTCAACTTTGGTGGGTTGTGCAAGCCGCCTTGCGGAGGCAGTATTTATTTTGCTTTTGTGGTGCGCCCGTGGTCGAAAGACATAAACTGTGTGGCGAACAATTTTTGCTAATTACCTTTTGACCGGGCGACGAAGAGAGATTCCCCGGCCGCGCTTGGCCGCCAAGAGGGAATTTGCGCAAGGAGAAAATCTTTGTCATTGTAATTGTATTAATTTGTATTTCTTAATTTTAACTTGTGTGTGTGCATGACATGTTTTTTTTGATTTGGGTAAAGGGGAGCATGCTCGCCGACATGATTAGTACCAGTTCATTCGTGATTTCTTACTGAATAAATCCCCCATGTTGTTATATGAATGCAATGCTTCTCATTTGACCCCGACCGCCAGCTTCCTCCATCATCGCCATTTCAGGCCAGACTGTCTATCGACTGAGCGAGCCGGCTACCCGTCCGAGGCGCTCAACCGAAGACGAAGGGTAGTCGCAATATATATATATATATATATATATATATATATATATATACAAACATGCACTACACTACCACATATGCCGGGAGACCGGTCACGGCTTTAAAGCTTGTTCCGTCTGGGACTGTGCCCCGGTGGTGGGAGATACCTGTTTGGGGAAAACTGGTAGGTGACGGTAAGTCAGGGCTGGATCTCGTCATCCAGCGGGGGAAGATCACCACCACCACCGTCTGATGAAAAGCATGCACTACACTTACGGGACTAATAACCTCATTAGCTGATGCGCCAGAAATCACTAACAATCAATCAATCAATTTACAAATAATTTGAGAAAAATACGAAACTAGATGACCAGTTCCCCCGGAAAATCGAGAGGCTCCGAGTGACACCTCGCTTGCCGCTAACGGTGATCCAAAAATGGTACGGGAGAGGTCTGACCGTCGGTAACGCCAAGAAGTCCGGACGAAATCTGACGATGATACGCAGGTTATCCGATTACTGAATAGCGAAAGCATAGCATTACTGCATACCTAAAACGCTTCTCTGGGTCGAACCGTTTAGTAGAGGCCAAACTTATCACCTTCAATCCCGGTAGTCGCACTTCAAGTCCTGCTCGATCTGTACGGAAGTTGAGGATTGCAAAGTGGGTTCTCTGCTGATTTTCTTCAGGTTCTACCATTTTCCCTACGTTCATTCCACCATTGTTCCATCATCATTCACATCATATCTCCATAATCCGCCTAGAATTGTTCGGTGAAGATTCATGGATTCAGAAGACATGGTTAAGAACGACAATTATGGCTCCACGTGTTGTCGACGATCAACATAATTGTTATTGGATGATGGGAAAATATTGGGAGATGATTGTAAATGAACACAGTTCGTGAAGCACGTAGGACGTTTTGAAAGCAGGAGAAGAACATTAATGCGCGCCTGACAATATTTGCGAAGTTGTAAGAGAACAGGAGACGAAGCGTAATGGGTGCGACAGCTGCTGAAGGTTTATTGCAGGAGGTGCGAGAGAGGCAATTGGCACGTGGGTGCAACTGCCGTTTCGCGCTAATTGAGTCAACGGCTAATTCAGTCATAAAAGCAAGTCGAAAATGCACAAGAAGACGAGAGAGATAGAGTATCCCATTTCAGCTAACTGTGAGGCAAATATTTCACATTTGTCTCTGATTTACACTTAATAATTTATATTATTATTATTATTATTATTATTATCATCGGTGTAATGATAATTACATCAACCTCGTAAAGATTTTTGATTATACTTTTTTATTTTTGAATATAAATGAACATTAAATTATTCGTTTCTTTGCAGAGAAAATATTTTTTTTGTTTTGATGAATAACAGCTTAATTCACTTATAAACAACTTTCTTCCCTTTCGTGACTAACGCCCATTTGCATCTTGCTCAGATGTGGCCAGTGGCTCAGAGCACTATCTTTCCTGACCAGATCTGCATAGAACTCTGCGCGCGGTTTGAGAGGAACAATTGAGAGGCGGCAATGACGAGGAGTGGCGGTCCGAAGGACCGCGTGCGCGTTAGCAATGCAAAGGTGGCATTGAGAGTCAGGCTGCAGGTGCCACTCATCGCGTCGACACCGCGGCGGTGGCCGCCATCGCCAAATGGGGCCCGCGCTGCGAACTGTCATACAGTGCACCACGCGCAGAGAAGAGCGAAAGGAGCAGGAAAATTAGGCAGTTCCTTCCTCCTCCTTCGCCTTTCTCTTCTTCACACCTCTTTTATCTCCTCCTCTTCCTCTTCTCCTTACCTCCACTTTCATCTCCTCCTCTTCCTCTTTCTTATCTTCTCCTCACCTTTCTCTGTCTCTTCTCTTGCTTCTCTGTCTTCTCTTCCCTTGTTTCTCCTTCTTCTCCTCCCCTCCTCCTCCACTTTATTCTCCTTCCCTCCTCCTCCATTTTCTTCTCCTTCACTCCTCCTCCACTTTCTTCTCCTTCCCTCGTTCTATTTCTACTCCTCTTCCACTATTTTCTCTTCTCTGTCTGTTTCTCTTTCTTCTCTCTGCCTCCTCTTCCTCTTTCTGCTCTCTACCTCCTCCCCCTCTTCCTCTTTCTGCTTCCCACCTCCTCCTCCTCTTTCTGATCTCCACTTCCTCCTCCTCCCCTTTCTGCTCTCCGCCTCCTCTTATTTCTCTCCCTCTCCTCCTCCATCTTCTCTCCCCCGAGAGAAAGAGACAAGCGAGGGAGAAAGAGAAAGGGAGAAAATAGGAGAGAAAGTGATAACACATGGGGGAAAGAGAGAAGAGACAGGTAAAGAGAGTATCAGGAGAAGAGGGTTTGCTTTCCTCGTCCTCTGAGACTTGTGTTCGCGACCACTTCGTTGCCGCACGGGGGAGCGGCGGCGAACCCTAGGCCCCGAGGCTGTTGTGACGCGGACGCTCGCCCAGACCTCCTGGCTCGCCCACCGCCCATTGGTCGCTGTGGAGAAGTTTTATGTCCGACGCGGGATATCTTCAACGCAAACATTCGCAGGTAGCAGGACAGAGGACCAGATGGGCCACGTACGAATTCCCTCTTGATCGCACAAATCTTAATCTCACCAAATGCGATTGAGGGAGGAGTTATTTTGAATTTATACCATGGTTTGAGCATTCTTTCATAACAAAATAATATTGATTCCGTATTGATAATAATATTGTAATTATCGATAGTTTAAATGACATTAATGAAAACCTGTTAGCAAACCAAAACATTTTTGCTTATAAAGTATATGTTCTGCAAGGCCTTGAGTCACGACTTGCATCGAATTCTCTGTAGAAAATTGCTTACTGGTACTTATTGCACATTTTTATTGCTGTTTAATAACAATTTATTACGATAAGATTAGAACTTTATTGCTAAAGTCAAATCAATGGTGAAGATCCTTGAATATTAGAAACACTTGCCCTAGTCTCTTGTAGAATTTTTTTAACAAATGCCAGTTATATTTCCAATGTTTTACAAACATTTCTAATTACTTCCTGACACAACTAGCGTAAACACAACTCTTTAGCGATAATTTGACAATCGTTCCTCCCTACCTTCCCCTTTCTTTCTCTGTAAATTAATATTCCAATTATTTTTCGTAACGCGTTAGTAATTTCGTTCAAGAAGATCTATAAATTTTCTTCTACCTTAATATTTGAGATAAAAGGAGATACAAGAGAACATACAAGGTTCACGGATTACGTACTTTGTAGCGTGTTGAGTAGTTGTGTATGTACGACGACAGCAGTGAATTTCATAGAGCCCCTTTAAAATTTCGTTTGCTGAAGCACTACGTCGGCTCCTAACTCCACAAAGAAAGGACATGCTCACGATTCACATTTTCCGCTTGTCACTGTGGCCTCTTGAGCAGGCGTATTAAACCTTCCAACATGAAGAATACAATTATTGCGAGAAAAAGAATCTGTGTAGTATTTTAACTTAATGGGCGAAGTCTTCACTTGTTTTTATAGCCAGCATAATATTACGCAATTTTTACTCGGATTAAAGACAAAGAATAGCCGGTATTCAATAGATTTTGCATTTCACAAGCTATCATATTCTGTTCGATTTATGTACCCGAATGCAATACGATGAACAAGCCTATTAACAGTGGACAGCGCAAAATACCATATACACATCATGGAACAAATAGAAAATAACTAGATGTAAAAAGCAATGAGGTGTGTAATATAACCTTAACCTTTACCCTCAAGATCTCGACACTCATGGATTCGAGTCTCCTTTGAACTCCGGTATTCGCGTATGTCCACAACTTTCATACTCATTATTTCATGAAACATTATTCACGTCAACGACTAGCAGACATTGTTGTAATAATGAAAGACGGCTCTAGCAGCCTTTTCAATTTCCACGGGCACCCGTCACACATGGTTAGGAAGAATATGGCTAGACCTCTCCACAAAGGTCATCGTAAAACGTGACCCAGTAGGGCGATTGTTATGAACAAAATGTTGATAAGACAAAATCCTGTGACAAGAATTCCATATTTTCATGAAAGACATACTGTGATTACATTTCTCATAATATATTTAACAGGTAATGTAAATGGAATTTTTTTAATTGAAGCCCACCTGTGGATTGTACAGGACCACTTGCATGCGTACATTCAACCTCTTCCCGTTTGACTCAGATTGGTAAGAAGGAAAACATTTACGTTAGCATCATATCGGCGTAAGACGAATGCACTAGCCATTTGGCCACAAGCCCTCTTTCCCCGCAGACCAGGCCAGCACAGTATTTTGCACTTTCCCTACCTCGAAATTCGCGCGCGAGCCACACGAGTGCAAATAAAGCAAGCTAAAAAAGGGTGGGGAAGATATACATTCTAAGAGTGTAGGCCACCAATGAGAATGTGCAATTCGAACCACAGCGCCTAAATCGAAATAGCAATTGCCGAGAACATGACGGACTGTTACATACAAGTAATATTGACTTTTGAATTATATTGGAAATGTCGGTTGTCATATGACAATGTGAAATATGAGTATAAAACGAATTTTTTTAAAGTCCACTGATTTAAAATATTGTTTAGGAGTGAAAATGAGTATAAACTGAAAAATAAAGAAGAAAAATATGTCCTTCCATAACAGTGCTCATACGACCATAAACACTGAATTACGATCCTTGTAGCTAGAAACGAGAAATGGTAGATTCCCCATTTAAATACAAGTGGGTAAATAATTCCACGGCATGGATCATTGCATTAGACGCCCGGGCATTGAATCTACGCGCCGCGATGATCCCTCTGTGCGAATAAAGGGCTGCTCCCCTCCCCGTAAAGGTGCCAACCCCCACTACCTGCACTTTCGCCGCTCTCGCGGGCAGACGTAGTTTGTGAGTAGAGAATGCCGGCAGAAGCAAGCGTTGTGGAGGTCTGCCGCAGACACTCAATTGACACACAATATTGTTCTGTCAATTGAGAGATAGTTTACCTTCGATTCTTTCCCTGTTTTTCAATTGGACCCTCCGAGTGACCTCCGGCGGGCTTTCATCCGCGAAGTTCAACTAACTCATATTTTCGTATCTCCTGTATTTTCTTGAAACTGGTGGTGATATATTCATAATGCGACAGGCTCATAAAATGAGCAGGAATTTCTGGTCTACACGGGTATGATAAAAACAAACTTCTGAGACGATGTTGCTCTGGGTACCCTTCGAGCGGAATACTGACTCCTATGCGTATCCATGACCTTTATCGAGTTACTCGAGGATATGATTTCTACCACAGTTGGTATATCATATTTAATATTATTATTAAATAAAATAATATTAATTAATGTGAAGTAAGAGTTTATAATTTTACATATTATTCATGACTTGTGCTGTATCGTGCGACAAATTATGGTTATTACAACATTGTAGTAAAATATGCAAATTGGGAAAGGCAAGCATACAAATTCGACGTCCCACCCCTAACATTTTTTGGCACTTGTTTCCCAAGCGTTACACATCGAGCTTAGACCGGAGGAAGCAGATATGTATGCACATTCCGATTGGCCCGGTAAACTGAGCGGATTCCGTCGCGTGAACGAGTACAACCGAACCTCCGATTCCATTTTTTCCTGCGTAGGATGATTCGGAGATAACCGGAATGCGCAGTAATCGCGAACTACGACTGAATTACTCCAGAGTTGTCAAAGTCGGTGCCACGAGCGGGAGTGCCACGACGAAATCGCCCCTCCACACAGTTTATTACCCCCCCACCAGAGACAACCCCATCCCTATTGTAAAACGGCAGGGTAACTAATAGTTCCCTTTCCCGACGCTAGTTCCGCAGAGAAGCTCGTGGCATGCTACGGTGCCACAACGCGTGCCACTGCCACCAGTAGATTAGATTAGATTAGATTTATTTAAACTGCAATTGGGCGTAACCCGGTGGCAGCTAATTACAAAAACATAAATATACACAGCCTTTCAGTAACATAGAACACTAATACCAATAATAATAATAATAATAATAATAATAATAATAACAACAACAATAAGAATAAGGTAATATAGCTAGCAAATTATATACTAATTGTAGTAATAATAATGGTAAAAATAATATAAAAACTGACTGATTCATAAAACATTAAATTACATTAAGAGAGAAAACACACACACACACACACACTGCACTAGTATCACACTGCAATTCACTGCACTTCACTTCACTAAGACCTGAAAACATTTCCTTCTTTATTTCTCTGCTGTACACTGCACTACACCTCACTTCACAATAGAACACTTACGCATCGCTATATAACCCACTATTCTCCCTCATTTAATTAATAATACCCTAAATTAATTTCCTAAACTGTTGAACACTTTGAGAAAAGGGTTCAAAGGTTTTTGCAGGCAATCAATTCCATTCCGTAATCGTTCGATTTGTAAAAGAAAATTTCCCGACATCCGTTCTCTGCTGTCTTAAATTTATTTTGTGCTTGTGATCCACTCTACTGATGTATGTAGGAATACATAGCCGCCGATTAATTTCTTTCCAAGCTGGATGACCATTATAAGCTTTATACAAGGCGCAGAGTCTTGCTACTGATCGCCTGTTTTTGAGTGAATCCCACCCTGCCGTTTTCTTGTCCCTGAAAGTAAATTTAGCTGCCCTATGCTGAATCCTTTCCAAGGGTTTACACTGCATAATCTTGTGCGGATCCCAACAAATTGTTCCATATTCCATTATCGGACGATCGTAGAAGAGCTGGACCCCAGTGAATTAGTCGGAGGCCAGGCTCCGCATTGCCACCACTACTACAGTAGCCCTTGGCCTCTGAGGGCGCGGGTCGCGTTCGCTACGGCGCGGAATGTTGGGGGGGGCGGCGTAAGCACGGCGCGTAATTCAAAGAGTTATCCGCCTGGCTGCGCTGCTGCCCGCGGCGCGCATTATGCTAATGGCGCACGCCGTCCATTACGCCAGAGGATGGTCGCGGGAGAACGCGCAGCGCTGCCACAGGGATGGGGGCGGGCAGTGGGCCAATGAGAACGAACTCTCTTAATCTGAATCAGTGAAAAACTACTGATTGACAGTGACTATTCACTGATGGTGTCAGTTATAACCCTGCCACTAACAATCAGTAAATTGAACTGAACAAATCAGTGAAAATCGGGTCCACTTTTTGAATCAGTGAAACTTCACTGTTTGAATCAGTGAAATCTGTGAAAACAGCAGCACGCGAACGACTGAACGATCAGAGAGCGATGGTGGCGCGGCACTTTTACCACTGACGACCAGTGAAATGCTGGCGGTCATTATGAAAAGGTTCGCATATTCGCTGATTGTCAGCGAAACTGCTCATTTCGACTGAAGATATCAGTGACTTCGTCTCTCACTGATTGAATCAGCGACAATTTCACTGATTCAGATTCAGAGAGAAAGATGTACCCAGAAAGTGTTTCACGGGAAGAGCCACTTTATGGGGAACTCCTACCATACCCCAATTAATATTTTTAAAATCCCGTAAAAGATTAAAATGTGAACTTAAAAAACAGTGCATTCATTATATTAAAATTATTTCTTCGTAATGTGATACGATCCATATGAGGTAGTTGTTTAGAATTAGGCAAAGTTACATACTAATCTTGACGTCAGATCTGCCTCTGTGGAGGACTGAATAATTGAACTCACGTAAGCTACCACCATCACCCACCACCCCCACCCCTTTCCTCATCAAGGGAGAAAACTGTCCTGGATGAAATCTGCCAGTATCTGCTCTTCTTCAGAATTCTTATCGGTGATAACCCTTTTCCTGGAAGTCTGTATTCGTAACCTTGTACCGGATGTATTCCTCTCGAAAAAGGACTGCTCAAATGCAAGAATTGGGGCCGGACTTCCCTTTGTAATGTTGTGTGTGCCACTCGCCTGTCACGAGACTAGAATCTCACTATATGTCCTATCGCCTCCCGTTGCCTCCCTATTGGTGTCTAGGCAAGCAGCGGACTTACACCGTTGCTCACACATCCGCGTTGGGCCAAGGCATGCCAACCGCCCACTTGAAAAATCGTGCCCCACAGCCATTCATGAACGCATTCGTATCTTGCGCAGGACTCTGCAGGACGTTGTCTCATTAGCAAAGAAAAGAAACAGCCGTCTGCGATATTTAATATGTCACGCTCCTTCGGAATTTAGAGGAGACTATTACGCAAGCTCCTTGTCACACTCTCCACGGACTTATCACTCAACTCTTCACTTCACATTTTCAAGGGAAGGAATGTCGGAAAAAAACTTTTTAGAATATTTTTTACCTGATGATTAGGTTTTCAGTAATGTTTATTTCAGTTTTGAAAGTGGCCCATTTAAAAATAAAATGCACCAGTGATATAATAAGAAAATGCAAGTGAATGTAACACACAATTTTTATTGTACGTAGGGTCGAATTCTTATCAACCATTGTACGGAAGTTTTCTATGAAATACTATTACTATATTTAGAATATCTTTACTGACACAGTATGGAGGAAATTATAGGCATTCACGTGCTTATTGTCGTAATCAGAAAGTTAAGAGTAAGAAAGCAAAAAAGGCGAGTTAAATGATAGCATAATAAAAAGTCAAGAAGCAAGGTGAAACAATCGGCTGCAACATTTGCTCTGAATCAAGTGCATAATTGATTGATTGATTATTGATTGATTGATCGATGAATGATTGATGATTGATTGATGAATGATTGATGAATGATTGGTTGATTAGTGATTCCGGGCACGTCAGTAGCTAAGGTCATTAGTCTCGTAAGTATCCTGGATGTTTTTCTTGGCGAGATATAGCGGTGATCTTCCCCGGCTAGATGGTGAAATCAGGCGCCGACATTAAGTCTGCTAGCGGATTTTCCCCTACCAGGTATCTCCCCACCAGCGAGGCACCGCCCTAGCCAGGTTAAGCTCTAAGCTCTCCACCCGCCTCCCGCCATGTGCGGTAGTGTAGTGCATGTTGGTGTAAGTGTGTGTAAGTAAGGTGTGAAGAGGAAGAGGAACGAAAGATCGCGCGCGGTCCATGGCCCTTGTGTTAGAGTATTGCTCCGGCATTCGCCTGGCGTTGATCGGAGAAAGCCCATAAAACTACCGAGCAGAGCAGCCGGCCGGTAGAATTCTCCTCCAGACAGCGACTGAACTCGACCCAGCTGTCGAGGTGGTGTCACTGTCGGGACTCGAACCTAGGACCTCCCGGTGAGAGGCACTGCACCGCCATCAATTGATCCCCTGAGCCAGTTCTCCCGGTCAGACGGTGACCTCCCATCCAATACAAGCAATTTGTTAACACGCGTCGCACAAGGCGTGTTGCAGAGAAGCGTGACATACGCGGAGGGAGCTGCAACCGAATATCCGATCTCCTTCTGCCGCGAGTGATAAGTTATTTGCCGTAAGCCGCGAGCCGGCGCGCGCCAAATGCCAAGGCTGCCGCCGCCGCCGCCGCCGCTGCCGCCGCCGCCACCGTCGTAGCCGTAGCGGCGCGGGCAAGGTCGCGGCCGGCGGCGCAAGGCTTCGGCGCCTTTGTCCGCCGCCCCCGCCCCCCGCCGCCCCAACGCCCACGCCCCGCCCGTGCGCCCTCGGACCCACGGAAGCACACGCACGTCGAATAGTGCGAGGCACATCCACAAAATAACTGTCTCTAGGACGTTAAGAGCAAACACTATACCACGGACAAATTTTATTGTAGTGGATTCAGCACATTTGCACTATTTTGTTTCCACGTAATCACCACCGGAATTGAGTCATTTGTCTTACAGTGGAATCTATTGATTCAATGAATGATGTGTCCCGGTATGTCAACTGCTACGATCATTAGTCACATTAGTGCAGTGAATGTTTATCTGAGGAGGTGGTGTTGGTCATGGTGATATCCGGCCCCAACACGTGGGCTTGCGGGAGACTTCCCCCTCCAGAAATCTGTCCCCAGCGGCACGCCACCATGCGGGACAAGTTCGAAGGTCGACTGATCTCGTGGCATATATTTCTGATGGGCGGGAAAAAGAGTACAAGTCATTTTGGGGGCAAAATCGAGATATGTACATTTTTGTCATCATCAGCTCCATATCTATGTCTGGTAAAATTTGTATAATTCAAATCCTACTCTAACAATAAGACACTAAATTTTTCTGCACATTGCAAATATTTTTAATATTCACAGTACGAATTGAAGCAGTTTTTCCGCTCCACTGTAAAATAAGGTTTTTTGACTTGTACTCTTATTCCCTCCCAACAAAAATATGGTAGTGTAGGATAATGCAAGTGTAAAGGGAGAGGGGAGGACAAGCAAGAGAAAAGAAAGATTGCGGGCGGTTCTTAGCCCGTTTCTTAGAGTACAGATCTCGCATTTGCCTGATATTCATCGCAGAAAACACGGAAAACTACCGATCATAGCAGCCGGTCCCTAGAATTTTCCAGACAGCGGTTGAACTTGTTCAGCTATCAAGCAAGTATTAAAATCCGACATCGTCGGTACTCAAACCTTAGGAACTCCCGGCCAGAGTCGTTGCAGAGACATCGGCAATCCTGGCTCTGAGATAAACGTGGCCATTCAGTGGAATCAACCTGTGTATCTCTGTTGAAGTCTGCCGCCTGGGATAGGTACTGGCGTTTGATAGCCACTAGCAACTCTGCGTCACAATAATATGCGTAATGCAGATCATCAGCATCAACAACTTCAAGAATTGAGCCTCCTGGCCCTTTCTGTCTCGTTAGAACTAATCTAACCATCTCTATTTAGGTCTTAACAGTGATCTTCCTTTTGGAACTTATGATTTGATGGATTTTGTCATTATTGTGTCTCGCATTCGTTCAACATATTCGTTCCACCTTGGTACTGTTTTATTATATCTACGATATTCCTTATTTTCAATTATGATCTAATATTTTTATCCATCAATATATAATCGTCTATAAGTCTTAAAAAGTACATTTCGGTGGCTTCAATTCAATTTTCATCTCTCTTCTTAACGAAATCTCTTCTGAAATGAAAATCAGTGGCAGTTCTATTTAATTTAAAGATGGCTTCTGGTAGTTCATTTTCATTTTGGGAGATTGGTCGTCCTCAAAGATTTATTGTCCTATAATTGGTGTCATTAATTTTAAAATGTTTTATTGTTTGCAGCCACTTTTTGGTTACTTGGTCTGTGTAAATATGAAAAAGAATAGGGGAAAGTGGGCACTCTTGTCTAACACGGTGTATTTTGGCCATTTCATTTGTGCTATTTTTCATTTTAATTTGTATTTTATTGCTTTTACGTATACAGGCTTTGGACAGCTATTTTTAGAAGTGTTGGAGTTTCTTTTCTTCTCTACTCTCTTGTTTACCTCTACTCAATCAAATGCTTTTTTATAGAGCTTAGTATTAAAATACTTAGTCTTTACGCGTAGCTTTAAATGCTTAGTTTTTAAGTTTAGTTTTAAATGCTTAGTCTTTAAAAGCAAAGGCAGATTAAATTCACGGCGTTTCTCAATGAATTGTGTCAGCTTGAATATGCAACCTGCGCATTATCGTCCTTTCTAGAAACCATGCTGAGAATCCAATATCTTGGTATCAAGTATTGGTAATAGCCTTGTATTTATTATTCTTAACTAATGCTGATCAGGCAGGAATATCTTAAGACAGGGGAAGTTGGCAGGAATTACTAAGGGCGAAAATCCGGACTCTATAGAGTGGATGGTCACAAAGTTGGCCACAAACGGCTCGGCTCACAACAGAACTTCTGCAGCAATTCCTCTTTAAGGAGTTTGACCATTCTCTCTGTAGTCCGGATCTCGTCCCAGTGATTTCCACATTTTCTTACAAATCAATAAATTCCTGTCCGGAAAAACATTAAGCGTATCACAGTGTCGCAGATTGGCAGGTGACTGTCAAATTCCGATACCTGTCCCAATACTTCTGCGACTCAGGGATACAAATATTGATACTACGTAATGGCAAATACCTCAATTCTGGTGTGATTATGTGACAATGTAGTCAAACATGTGATGTATCTGCTACAATTATCCGACGGTGGCGAATTTCGATACACGCTAGATAGCAATTCAAATTCACACGGTGACAGGAGAATTCTAGTGGGCGAAAGTTTTTTCCATGACATAATGTTTTCTTTTTGTTGACGACCTAGGGAACTTGCTTTCTAGGTGCAGGTTGTACCAAGTATATTCTTTTACTTCATCTGCTTGTACACCTCCCCAACTCTCTTAGTACTTTTCACTGCCCTTGCGGTCCTATGATCCGAATGTTTTCATTTTACTGCGCGCTAGTTACAAAATTCAAAACCTAATCATAATCGAAATTCCATCTCCATAAACTGTAAATTCCCAACACATTATTCACTCCAACGAACGCTTTATACGCTCCAATGGAGCGCGCAGGCAAAACTTTTAGTCTGAAAACTCCTTAAGCGGTGCGTCTTTGAATACGCTAAAAACACGTTTTCATCCCCTTATGTTTTCGCATAGAATATCCATAAACAACGTTCATGTTTACTTATGACTAGTCGGCGCACTGCCGAGGTAAAAGGCGACGAGAAATTTCGTAAAAAGAGAAAAACTCGTGTACGCATGCGTGTCGTGGTCGCGTAACAGGTCTGAGAATTATAAATCACGTGACATCTGCGAAAGAGAAGTACGTGTCTTCGTTTCTGCTTTCTGAGTATTCTCATGTTTGAACCCTCCGGCGGGCGCGTCCCATCATTTCCCTCCAGCAGGCACGTGCGGCACTCAGTACCGCATTTATCATCTTCGATTTTCGCGTAAATGATTATTACTTATCCTAGGGAATATGAAGGAAATATTCTTTATCTAAATCTAAAATCGTCTAAATTCGTCTAAAATCGACGAATATAATCAACGAAGAATAACTACATGTTTTTATACATTTTATTTATTACATTATATTAAATTCCGAAAGAAATAACAATATTAATAAGAATCTCATCCATCACTCACTCCCATTGTGTCTTAGCAGGCGATACATGTCAGAGGATGAATACGGTGCAAACATGCCTTTTATCGTTTCTTCGGAAACAACGCGTCTAAATTTGAATTAGTAGTTAGTACTCCAAAATATGTATCCTAAAACTCAATAACAAAACAGCCATAAGAATTCTAATGGATAAAATACGCAAATACTATACTTACATGACAAGGCGCGTGCGGTACGGAGTGCCGCAACCGTTGCAGTTCTGATTACTAATGAATAATGGTCAATCAGCAGTGTCTAAAATCGACCAATATAATCAACGAAGAAAAACTATGAGCTCAATAGAGCGACGTCAATTATTCACACGAAATCAACAAAAATGTAAGAATGCGGCACTGAGTGCCGCTACGCACCCGCCGTCAGGTCGAATGAATAAAGCGGAAGGTCGAATACGCTGTGGACTTGTTTGTGGGGTGGGCCATACTGAACAATCAGATTTGCAAGTTTTTTCTACTTGCCTTTCTTACATTGTCGGAACACAAAAAATCACATCTTAAAATTCATAATTTTTTAATTAACTGATGATGTATATTTAGAAAACAGTCCACTGTTTACCTTCTTTAATCTACCTACTTTAACATACTTTAAAAATCTCATGAAGCCAATTAGACAGCCGGCGTATACAGAAAAACATTGGCTTTACGAGGTAAACGGCTCATCCCAAACTAAAACATTGCCCCTGCAAAATGGGAATTTTGTTGCACCATTTTTATATCTTTATCTTGCAAAAGATAAAAAATAATTAATGTATGTGCATACAATTAAGTGTTTTATATTTTACGAACTTTTAAGAAATTATTTTGTACACGCCACATTTAAGAAAAAAACTTGTGAACAAATCCAAGAAACATTCATTTGCGTGAAGAGAGTTCGGAATTTAAAAAAAATATTCTATTCTGGCGTAGATTCTTTACACATTATCGGTAGAAAACGAGAAAATGAAACTACTAATTGTAACTAAACGCTGATCTCATATCCATCCAAACATAGTTGATCACATATCCAAACATAGTGTAATTCTTTAAACTGAAATATATTTCAGCCTCTAAACTTTTATTTCAGAAAATTGAAAATTTTCGTGCTTTACACGAAAATTCTCACTTTACAGCTTGCATTACTTAATTATTTATTCAGTTGATTATTTTGAAATTATTTCAACCCGTATGCTGGATTTGTTATCAATTCAAAAGAAATCGTCAAAACGGTTTCGGTGCTAGTGCTGACCGTGGAGAGACGTTTTGCCCTAAACTACTTTTTTCTTTTTGGTAACGAAGACCCAAAAAGCGAATTCCGACGGAAAAGCGTTTTAGATGCAGTAGTTTACTGCATGTTAGAACGAGAGCTATCCACTTTAATGATATCGCGGTCTCCCAATAAAAAAAATTCCGTCGAAAATCGCGGTTTTCCGGCGCACGATTTTCTCTATACTGCATATGTAGTATCCGAGATATAAAAAAACATCATATAAATCACACAACGGTGAAGATTTAGTTTTCACTTGCTCCTCAAATGGTACTTGAATTGTTTATCATGATAAAAGCCATCGAAAGCTACTCGCCATTCAAATTAAAAATAAAAATGTTCACAAACATTATATTATTTATTATAGTATATTACTATTTCAACATATTATTACATTTATTATATTACTACTTCAATGTCAACAATATCTGATAATTAGATCAATACGCCAGTGCTATCACACACACCCATACATATAGGGCAATTTTGATCTTGGTGTAGATGAATCTAGGAGTGGCCTCGATCCTTTTTCTTCCGTAACTACTCGTATTACATACTTCTCGATTTTTTGTCAACACTTAATTGATAGAATATATTTTCTCCGTTACTACATAAAATCTTAATTGTACTCGGGTTCACCATGGACTCAAACTATTTCATCATCTGTAGTTCTTGAGAACATAATGCATGAATGACACATTTATTTAATATGCGCCCCATGAATTCAAGATCCTGTAACATTCTGTCAAACTCTCCTCTTTGTTAACAAGATAACTTCGTTTCAACAATACATTTCAAAAACTGTGTTGGTAAACTATTGGTAAACTATCGTATCTATAAACTGTGTTGGTAAATTGTCCCTATCGATCCGAATCGATTTCGAAATGAGATCAATTCTGAAGACGAGGAAGATACTGAAAGGTTCTTGGTCATCGCTTTGCTTTGGCTGAACGTGAGAGTAAAGACATTTCCCCCCATGGTCCATTAGCTAATGCTTTTAATGGCATATGTAAGAGAACATAGCAGTAACTATGGACAAAATTAAGCTTTCTTGTGTCCCAATTTCTTAAAAAACTATTATTCTGACTTAAATGGAAATTATATCACAGTATAAATGAAGACTTATGAACACTTTAAAACAATATTTGCTTTCGTATAATAATAATTTCATTATTAATGTTATTTTCGTCCCTTTTGATATTTTTACAGTTCAAAATATTAAGATAGGGTTTTTTGAAACTTTTGCTTCTGTGCTAAAAGATTCACACCTTTTAAATTTGCGTAGAACGCATTTGTTTTGTGACATAATTTTCATTTGCCTCAGAATTAAAGTTGTCTAATAATTTCTGTATACAAACGTTAAGGATATGTCCATGTGTTCATAAGACAGGCTTGTCCGTTTGAACTCCTTGTGAGGTATTCAGGATTAGCCTTGATAAATATTATCGAAGTTTTGAGATCCAAATTTCAATATACAATGTTGGTAGAGAAAGAATTAAACCTTCAAAATTGAGTGATTGGGGGGAAAAAATTGCAAATGTGTAGTACACACTGAATTTTCAATATCCTACGTATATTGCAAAACATGGCTATCCCATTTAAAGATCACTTAAGAAGCATTAAAAACCATTTATGCACTGGTAATAAATTTTCTATGAATTTTAATCACCATTTATATGATGATGACCGTAAGACAGTAATTCAATTTATTTGCAGATTTTATCGACTCAGGAAAATCGACTTTATTAGGAACAAGACATTTAAACTGCAATCATTCCATCTGAACACGTTCTGCTGAATTGATTTTACAGTACGATTTTCAACTCTAACACGTTTAACATACATTATGTTTCTCTCCATTCATTTATTTAATTTGATGCACTCAATGAAACCAGCTCTACCTGTCTTCGCTGAAGATGCTTGGAACTTGACAGGTGCATATTATATGTTTAATGAACTCTCCAATTTTCTTTTAAATTAACACAGCCTTTTAATGATTTGTATGAGTAGTGATTCGTGTAAAGAAGGAGCATTGGCGATTATGTAAAATACCTTCATAATTGTAATCATATCTTTAGTTTTCCAAGCGTATAAAATATTTTCGGAAGTATTCAGGTGTCAAACATAATACGAATCTCTTAGGAACTTTAAATTATGGGTAATAATTTAAAATCGCCATCTAATATAGACTGTATGCTCATTAATTCTTGACAATTTTGTAACAATTTTTTCCATTACCTCTAACATAAAATAAAGTGGTCAGACATCTGATATTACGTAAATTATCCCTTAGCCCACCTCTCTCTCTCTCTCTCTCTCTCTCTGTCTCTCTCTGTCTCTCTCTCTCTCTCTCTCACACACACACACACACACACACACGCGCGCGCGCGCGCGCGCATACACACACACACATATATATACATACATACACATGTTCATACACACAAACCTAACATCTCGGATCTAAGTATATATATAAACATTAACCAAGTTTCAGAATGCAAATATCAGCGAAATATTGTGATTATTCGCTGGTACATGGTATTCTTTGAAAGACAAGAGACTGAACTCTTATGAGGTTGCATGTTTCTTCTTCTGAGTGTTACGAGTGGAATATTTCTGAACAAAATATATCTTTAACTTTTATTTGACTCGGTACCAGAGTTGTCAGATTATTTTTTGTGATTTTTAAGAAATCTAAGTGAAGAAAGCGTGATTTGTTTGGAAAGAGCGGGACTAAATAAAAAAGTAATATTTTAATTATAAGTATCGAAACCGTTACATTTATGCAGATTTCAATCGCATGCAACGTAATAAATAGGTTATCAAATTTCAGTAGCCGATATTTTATAGGCATTTTCATTATCAGAAGAATGTGCAGCAAAACAAAAGTGTGTTAAATGTTAAGTGTGCAGCAAGCAAAACAGTGTGTTAAATACGTTTGCTGCGTGACAGCTCGCGATCTTCACGTAAGAGCTTGTTTTCGAGTACTTTAGGATATAATTTACTCCACTAAGAGAAACGCTCCACTCTTTCTTACACAGTCGACAACATGTCTTATACGTCTCGCACAACCAGTTATAATCACGTTCCCGTTTAATGTTGCATTTTATTAACCGACATTTTTCTAGTTTAATTTTCTTGATGGCTGTGTCTTACACCGACAAATCCAAATTATCCGAAGAACTATCATCTTCACTCATTTTCAAACGAAGAGTGAAATATTTGTAGCACTAAATTAAAGAACAGTTCATTCTCCAAGTAGGGTGTTGGACATATCCAATATGCGAAGCGAGCACACAACATTTGTTTAAAAACTGAACAGCGCGTTGCGTTCTGCGATGGCGTCGACACCGCTAGCTCGACGACGCAATGCGACGACCTACCCGACGAAAAGACTCACCCCACTGCATCGTGCGACGACCGACTCACCTGCTACTCTCATTAAGATTTCTTTCGTGTGCTTTATTCTTTTCTTTTTTATTGTTTTTTTCTCTCTCTCTCTCTCTGTTTTTTCTTTTTGCTCTGAGAAATTCAAATCGAAGGATTGTACAAAATCGTAATTTGGGCTGTACCGCGCGAGACATTCACTTGTAGTCTTAGAAAGTGGGACGTCTGGCAAAGCCGCTCGCTAACTTTCTTGGCGTTAATTTCCAGAAAATGGAAACTTGAAGAAAGAAAATATTTGCAATCATTTAAACTCTCTCAGTTAATATTTTCCATTGATCCTCACTTGTAACCTCAAAAACTAAAAATTTTCAACAAAGATTTTCATTGAAGAATACTAAAGAAAATGTATCACAATAACTTATAATAAGATTATATTTAAATCTGTTTATCTTTGAAAGAGTGTCTGAAAATTCTAGCTAATAATCAACCAATCTGTTTCACATGTATTACATTTACACACAACGGGCAGCAGGGCTTTCGTAATTCATTTAGAGAACATATTTCCCCAGTGACAATTTTGCTTCAACCTAAGTTTTCCCTCTCAGGTTGGTAGTTTTCATGACAATTAGAGCACGAATAATCATGATAATAACACATTTATGAGATACTATTCATCTCTGATTAGTCATTTTCTGATATGACAATTTATCTAATCATGTAATGAATGCACGTTTAAGTAGAATAGTTTTGATTTTTTCAATCAACTACTGTGCAAGTACTAATAGCCACAAAATCAGTATTAAGATTGCATTATAATAAACAATTGCCTTTTAAGAAAATGGAATTATAACTAAAATCAAGGAAAATTAGAGTGCTGCAGATTTTCTTGCACACAATATTTTGTATACAATAAACTAAGATATTTCAAGATTGCATTGCTAAGATACATTGATGGATGAGGTTGTGTTGGTATCATTCTAGGTTTTGCAAACAAAGAATACGCTTTTTCACTTAACACCATCTATATCTCGATTTTTCGTGTGTCTGGACATAACTCCTTTGCCTTGTGAACCGCCAAAATGGTTGTGTATTACCCTTAAGAATCCAATCATATTTTCACAAGAACTTGACAACTGATTACACCTCCTCTCGGTAGAAGGCAGAACTAACCTGGAGCATTTGTGTTTTGATTGCAGAAGGCGCCGACAGATGGCACCGCCGCTGCCCCGAGCGCCGCCGCGCGCGCTGCTCATGGGCCTTTGGCTTCTCCTCCTGCAGGTAGGCAATTTGCGCTGCACCCATGCGTTGAGAGAACTGCAGGGGGCGCGTTGCAACAGAAACTTTAATATTTCAGTAAATAAATCCTAATGTAAAGGAATTATAGAATTTTAGTGCTGATATTTTCAAAATAAATCTGTACTAATAATCTTAGCCATTCTAAGATTTTAATACCACTGGACATGAAAATAATAATAATAATAATAATAATAATAATAATAATAATAATAATAGTAATAATAAGTATAATAATACATTTTGCGCATAGTATTGTAGAGGCACCGACATTCCCTAGATCTACTCCTTAGGTAGCTGGTTGCAGCCTGGAGTAGATTTTATATTCAGCCGACACATAACATCTTTAGTCGTGATTTAGAGGAATAATAATAATAATAATAATAATAATAATAATAATAATAATAATAATAATAATAAAAATGAAAATAATATCAATACGTATGGATTGATCTTGGTCACCCAATTGTTTAAATGCAATGGAAACTAATCTTATGCCTTTATTCATAACGTCGTTTTGTGGATCACGCGTTCACCTCATCAGGTTCTTAAAGCAACCTTGCTTGTATTACAACTAATATTCGGATATCTTGCGCAAACAATAGATATTATCACATAAAATATAATGAAAATGCTGATATAATTTAAGAAAACTGCTAGTAGGTATATAAACTTCAACGTTTTTTGTGCCACGTGATCAACACATCATAACCAAGGAGGCAGAGAAATTTCTTAAACAGAAGAATTTGAAAATCGAGAACTGTTGAATGCAACATTAAACAGTAAAACAAATCGTCCAGACAGTTTCCGGAGTTCTGTGATTTCTTTCTGGAATTTTACGCGGTGGCGGTCGCGGTGAATCTGCCGTCTGTCGCTTCTCTCCACGGGCGTTGAGTGCCCTGCTACAAACCACGCGACGATTCTTGTACCACGGTTCTAACGAAAATAGACACTTCCCTCTTAGCCGGAGGATGCATAGTTTTCTTTCAGTTTCTGCAAATATTGGGAATTACTTAAATAAATAGAGTAAGGCTTGCGCAAGGGAAGTGATCGTATTTTTTCCTGTAATTGTTTATTGCTTGGAGTATAAGAATAATTAGCGTGCAAGAGTGGCGCGAGTGGCCATTAAACCATGGATCATCCCTTATCTTCCCTCTCCAAATAATTATCAAGAGCGTGTAATCTTTGAATGTGATAAGGGATCATCCAAAAACACGTAACGCTAAAGAGGGGGAGGGTCGGAACAGCGTTACGCTGTGTTACATAGGGGAAGAGGGGGTGTCAGTTTAGTGTTACATAACACTGATTTTTTTTTCAACATATGCTGGAAAATTTGCGTAGGTGGAAAAAGGCTACGATCAAAATTAAGTATAGTTAAAAAGTATAAAAGTCAATACGCAAAATAATGTAAATAGAATTAACTTCGAGAAATTGTAACTTATTAATGCTTAGAAAAATACATGTAACTTCGAGAATAAAGATAACATCCAGAGCGCGCTGTGATAAATATTTTCAAAATAAATAACAGCACGGTAAAACTTCGAATATAATAATATGTTTGCCTTCTAATATATAATAAATTGTAGAATAAATTATAATAAATAATTATAAATTATATAGTTTTCGTTATTAGTTGTATATTCAATTATGATATATTTTATTATAGTTTATTTTAGTTTTATATTAGTAGTTACTTAGGAGGCTATGATTTTTAAAACACTTTAATACTTATTAAGAAACTAATCTCAAGTTCGTAAAGTTTCACTTTAAATTATCTACGTAGATGAACATTACACTATGTATTTCTTTACATTTGTAAAATTGTTGAGCTAAACACAAGCATTTAGATTTACAAGAGGAGTAATACATGCAGTAATAATACAATCAACTCCGGTTGTAGTGAACCCTCGGTTATAGTGAACATAAGTCACTGGTGCCGTTTCAGTTGTATTACTAATAAGCTTTAGAACATTCGGTTATAGTGAACCTGAGCCTCGACTCTAATGAACGTAGGAAATACAACGTTCTCGAAATTAATTCCTTCTTGGAAAATAATATATCCCCTTCATGTCACGAATTCCAACCCCAGGCAGCTCGGAAAAAATATCGTCAGCCCAGTATCATAATGGAAGTCTCCCCTAAGGTGGACGTAGTAGTCCTGGAATGGGGACCTTAATGATGACTAGAGACCGGAAAAATATGTAGAATGAAACGTCAAAATATGTACATAAATATGTAATGAAAACAATAAGAATATGTAATAAATACGTAAAATCGGACATGATATTTAATATTAAAATACTCTAATTAAAAAACTCATTTACATAATACGAACTTTCATTTGTAAAACATTTTCTAAATGAATTCTGAAAACAATGCAAACGTTTTAAAAATCATTTGGAATACACAAGTTGATGCCCACCTGCATCATATAACTTTCCCATCAGTAGTTAAACCTTCACAAATTTCAGGAATGTAGTTTAGCAGCCAGACTAGACGCAATGGAAGCCATCGTACAAACTGGCGAAATCTACGACCAGCAAACAATCACTGCGGCAAGACATATTCTCATCGAAGTGTTTCACGAAGGCAATCCCCAAAGTTGCTTGGAAATTGTGGTTAAAGGTCACCAAATGCGGCGTCAATGATACTTTTCACACCTAAAGGTGAAAATGATATGTCGCTGACGCCCACTTCCCGCCACTGAAGTAACTGAAGCAGGCACGTCGGACTGTCAGAATATTCGACCGCGTCTTCACGAAGCGTACCTCGAGTAGAGTACGCAGTAGCACGCAGTAAAAAAGTACGAAAAAGAGCTGAATTTTTTGAAAATACTTATTTTCATAAAATATGTACGAAAATTGATAAAATAAAAAAAAAGGTTGAGAAAATAGCGAAATATGTAAAATATGTAATACAGTACCAAATATGTAACGAAAAAATATGATATTGTGTCAGGACGGCGACAATTCGTCAAAATTAAAATTTTGAGAACGGTAAGTAGAAAGACAAAAAATATGTAATTACATAAAAATATGGTCTCTAATGACCACCTTATACCGTTCAGTTTCTCTGCGGAAACGAAGGCCATGCCCTGCGGGAGTTACAACTGGCAGCGACGACGCGCAAATGCTTACTTCAGTTTCAAGCTTGGTGCTGTATTCCGCGGAACAAAGCGCGTTGTGATCGTCGTAGACGACTCGAGTCGCGCGACTGCCACAGCCCCACGGCCTGACGACACCCCCGCGCCGCGCGACAAAGCGGTCAGTTGTATTAGCCGCTTACACCGTCCCGCTACCGAGAGGATCTCGTTTGGTATTAGGCGAGTAAAAGAGCCTTCGAAGAGTAGGGTGGTGCTCCAACTGTGCAAGACGCATTGAAAAGTGCCAAGACTGCAATACGATACGTAGAAATAGAGGACAATGCAGACTCAAGTATGAAGAGAGCAGCACAAACTCGGAAGAAGGGTCTAGAGAAATTACTAATGAAAAATATACCAAGCAAACAATTGAAAACAATTGATTTTTTACGAACAAATAAAAATATTGACATTTTCAGTTCGTGCTGTTAATGTATTATGCTGTATATCTATATTAATAATATCGACCATTGTGGAGAAATTCTATTTAATATTTACATCAACGAATATAGTGAACCTCTGATGCGGTGAACCAAAACTGATAGTCGGTTTTCGCTATAACCGGAGTCGACTGTTTAAGTTCACCAGTGGCGTAGTTAGGTGGGGGCAGGGGGGACGGTCCGCGCCGGGTGTCACCATTTTAGGGGTGACACCAATCAGAAAATTTTATTGTGGGAATTATATAATTTTGCATATTTATTTAAAAATTGTATTTTATCAAAAAATATGCATTTGTTAGTAATATTTCGTTTTAGATTATTTATTTAAAAATTATATTTCAATTTTTGTGAATTAAATGCAGTTTTTAATATATTATAAATAAATGTCATGTGCAAATATATTTTTGTTAAATAATGGAAAAACTATTCATTAATAGTTTGTTATTTATATGTGTGTTTGTGGGGGGGGTGATACCGTTAGTTTTGCACCGGGTGACACCAACTGAAGCTACGCCACTGAAGTTCACTATAGCCGGAGTCTATTGTAAAACCTATTAAAAGTATGAGGCAAGCGACTGGGCGCAATGAGGCGAGCGTGCTCTCTGAATCTGAATCAGTGAAATTGTCACTGATTCAATCAGTGAGAGCCGAAGTCACTGATATCTTCAGTCGAAATGGGTAATTTCGCTGACAATCAGCGAATACGCGAACCTTTTCATAACGAACGCCAGCATTTCACTGGTCGTTAGTGATACAAGTGCCGCGCCACCATCACTCACCGATCGTTCAGTCATTCACGTGCTGCTGTTTTCACAGATTTCTCTGATTCAAACAGTGAAGTTTCACTGATTCAAAAAGTGGACCTGATTTTCACTGATTTGTTCAGCTCAGTTCACTGATTGTCAGTGGCAGGGTTATAACTGACACCATCAGTGAGTAGTCACTGTCAATCAGTAGTTTTCCACTGATCCAGATTGAGAGAGTGTGTGCGTGCGCGCGTGTGCGCAGGCGCTGCGGCCGGCGGGCGTGGAGGGCCACGCGCGCCTCATGGACCCGCCCGCGCGCAACAGCATGTGGCGCCTGGGCTTCCCCAACCCCGTCGACTACGACGACAACGAGCTCTACTGCGGCGGCTGGTCAGGTACGCCTCCCCTCCACCACCTCCCCTCGTCCCCCTTCGAAGCCTTCCGTCTCCTACTCCCGCATCCCCTTCTACAGACCCAAGCCACTCCTTTTCTCCTCGCATCCACCCGCGTTTCCACTCACCTCCATTTATCTTCATTTACCTCCACGTTTACCTCCTTCATTTACGCCTCCCCTCCACCACCTCCCGAAGCCTTCCGTCTCCTACTCCGGCATCCCCTTAAATCAGCTTCTACTGCCTCCACTCTTCTCGCTTCCCATCTGCCTTCGTATCCTTCCAACTCCAACATCCCCTTCTACTGCCACCTCCTTTTCCCCCCGCACCCACACGCATTTCCACTGTCCTCCATTGACCTCCGTGCCCTTTCGTTTCCTCTTCTTGTCACAATATTTCATACTATAAGAGAAATAAAACGTGCGGTTGGTATATAAAGAGAGCAGTGCTTAGTACAATAAACTTGTCTTGAGACAGACTCCATGTAATTAAACACAACTTCAGTGCAGAATGCAAATGCACTCTTGAGCTCAATATCATGTTACGTCTCATAAATATAAGAACAGTACACTTTTAAGCGAATGTGAGTATCTTGAACGCACAGGATTTCGACATTTGTCCTCGGAACTGAGGCCAGGGCTGAGCCCAGAACTGAGCCCAGAGCTGAGCCCAGAGTTGAGCCCAGAACTGAGCCCAGGGCTGAGCCCAGAGCTTAGCCCAGAACTGAGCCCAGAGCTGAGCCCAGAGCTGAGCTCAGAGCTGAACCCAGAGCTGAACCCAGAACTGAGCCCAGTGTTGAGCCCAGTGTTGAGCCCAGAGCTGAGCCCAGAACCGAGCCCAGTGCTGCCCAGTGCTGAGCCCAGTGCTGCGCCCAGTGCTGAGCCCAGTGCTGCGCCCAGTGCTGCGCCCAGTGCTGCGCCCAGTGCTGCGCCCAGTGTTGAGCCCAGTGTTGAGCCCAGTGTTGAGCCCAGTGTTGAGCCCAGTGTTAAGCCCAGATCTGAACCCAGAGCTGGGCCCAGAGCTGAGCCCAGAGTTGAGCCCAAAGCTGGGCCCAGAGTTGAGCCCAGAGCTGAGCCCAGTGCTGAGCCCAGTGCTGAGCCCAGTGCTGAGCCCAGTGCCGAGCACAGTGCCGAGCACAGTGCCGAGCACAGTGCTGAGCACAGTGCTGAGCACAGTGCTGAGCACAGTGCTGAGTAAAGTGCTGAGCACAGTGCTGAGCACAGAGCTGAGCACAGAGCTGAACACAGCGCTGAGCTCAGAGCTGGGATAAGCAGATCCCAGTGCTGAGCCCAGACCTGAGCCCAGAGCTGGGCCCAGTGCTGAGCGCGTTGCTGAGCGCGGCGTGCGCGGAGAGGGGCCCTGAGTGGCTGAGCTGGGGGCGTTGCAGTGCAGCACCAGCAGAACGGCGGCCGCTGCGGCGTGTGCGGCGACCCCTGGAACCAGCGCGAGCCGCGGGCGCACGAGGCGGGCGGCAAGTTCGCCAAGGGCATCATCGGCCGCCGCTACACCGTCGGACAGGTACTCCTAAATAGCAGCATTAAACTCCTCTCCGTTATCTCCTTATGTAGCAAACAGGAAACTCCTCTCAAACTCTCTCTCTTTCTGCGATTTTGGGGTAACTAAATAGCGCACATGGATCTCTGTTTCTCAAACTTTTGAGTATCTACCATATTTGACTTTCAGACTCCGGCTATGTTAATTAACATGTTTTCTTTCTAAACAAGCTACTAGCACAAAACAGCTAAGGATCGAAATTTAAAATAATACAACAAATATCTCTTACATCTTATTCATAATATTCTCATTCATCTGTGTCTTTTACAATGGAATGCTTTATTCTTCTTTTCTTCTTTAGACTTCTTTAAACTTCAGAGTTTAATATAGAAGAGTCTTAATGCCCATAGATGAATCGTTACCAATTTTATTTTTTCATTCATCATATTAACATTTCTGCTCTTAAAAATGAGCATGCCATCGGTAGATTACCCAACTGCGTAAGATTTGAATCAATTTGGCAAATAATTCAAAAACACTTCATTTTTCACCATTATCTCCGTGCCCAGAGAACGTATACTTTTTTCTACGAGGTGTTAAATTTGGCATCCATTAGATCCATGGAAACAATATACATCTTCACTTTGTAATTTAGAATCCATTTTTTCTTGAAAATTGGGCTTTACTCAACTCGAACTAGTGGCCTTGCAGCAGCAAAAATGCTAAACAAAACTATTCAAAATGATTTGATTGATTGATTAATGATTATAAGTTAAATGCTATGGTCATTAGTCCCGTTAGTGTAGTGCATTTTATCGGGGGGGGAGGTTATCTTCCCCCGCTAATTGAAGAGAACCGGCATCCGATCTACAAGTCGACGTGGGGGATTTTCCACACCAAGTATGCTCCACCAGCAGGGCACCGCCCCAGCCGTGATACGCTCTTAGTTGCCAACTGGTTTCCCGATGTGTGTGCTAGTGTAGTGCATGTAAATGTACGGTGTTATGAGTAAGCTGCGAGGATAGGAAAGGAAGAGAAGAAACATCGCGTGCGATCCGTGGCCCGTTTGTTAAGAGTACTGCTCAGACATTCCCCTGGTGTTGATAAGAAAAACCATAAAAAACTAGTGATCATTGCTGCCTGCCGCTAGAAGTTTCCTCCAGGCAGTGAGAGAATTCGACCTAGCCTTCATATTTCTCGAGAAAAACAAAAATAATACCATCGTATAACACTGCAGATAATTAAATATTTTAGGGAAAACAGTCTTCACAATTACTTCAAAAAATAATACAGTATATATAAAGTACAAAAGTTCTTTATATTCCAAAAATATCAGGTACTGTTGTAAAACGGCACCACGTGAATAGTAAATATTTAGTGGCAGCCGACCTCTTCCTTAGAGCCTTACTGACGTCAGTTGTGTCATAAGCAATTGCGCACTGAGTATGAGAATTCTGTCGGTAGGCGCTGGAGATAGATGTGCAGGAGAACACAAACAAATATTTGGCGTTACATAGCTTTTTTTTCGAGACATTGAGTATATTTTTTTTAATAATTTATTTCTACCTGGCCAATTTTTACAATTTTAACGCAACCATAGATATCTTTCGGAGGTTGGTTAGTTTCCGCCAATTTCTGCGCACATTGGAAATTAGTAATACAGATTTAAAAATTAACCGGACCTTTTTAAATCTCTTACCCGGAAATGTTTGTCTCAGACTACGGAGTCTTCCAATGCTCGTATTCGCAACTGCAGTCGTTCCTAGATAAAACCTTTCCTCGAATTATAGGAAGAAAAGTGTCTCCTCGTTGAAATGAATATATTTCTCTATCTTGTACACATTTCTTTTGGTTTTCCTATAAAATATTTGCCCTATAAAATATGACCGTTATTTCGAATTTAAAATAATATTTAAAATTTTAATGTTATAAAATTTAAAATGTTGATGTTATAATATTTAAAATATTAATTTTATAATATTTAAATATTTATAATTATAATAATATTATCATTATTATAATATTTAAATATTTATAATTATATTTTCATTTGTAATTCTCTATCAAGTGTTCACTTATCAATAAGTTGTCATGCACATTCCTTTACATGAAATATTTTAACCTAGAAATAGCAATTGTCGCTATATTTCTTTCGTAATCGTATATAAAATTGCAAAAATGTAATTTTATTTACAGGTAACTTCTTCACTTTCACAATGAGTAACAATAATTGTATTTTCTGTTACAGGATATTACTATCGAAGTTGATTTGACATCAAATCATTACGGATATTTCGAAGCAAAAATATGTCCGAACAATAATCCTAGATACGAAGCAACACAAGAGTGCTTCGACAGGTCAGTAAAATGTCTAGTACCACAGTTTAGTATACTAAACTGTGCTAGTACCAACAAATAAACTTTGGTTTCTAAAAATATATTGTGACGAAGGGTTCAGAAACAAACTTTATTACAAACACTAATAACATGTACTATTCATATAGGTAGTGTGGGTAGTAGAACATTGTTAAAAGTAATCACATCAGAATTTGAACACACTATTATTGTTAATCAAATACTCGTTCGACATCTTCGAAATTTCAATTGTTACGACGCAACTTCGGGACCATCGATCATCTTTTGTTTTCGTTATGTAGACATCTCCAACAGACCAAAACCACAGGGCGATGTTCTTTGATTTTACAATCGCAGAAAACAATATTCTGCTTAATAAATTCAGTGCCTCTTCCCCTCACTTCATTTATCATCTCTTGACAATGATCTATTCCAAGGACATTTTATGAACAGACATATCTTGTTTTGCTTTCTCGCATAATACGTAGTATTCAGAAAGTTATGTAATGCCGCACCGAAAAACGGTGATTATTCGGTAGAAAAATTTTAATTGTAGGTGCCAGATACAGAAAAGTGTAGGTGCCAGATACAACCTCATTCCTATATTACTTCCGCGAACATCTTATGTAATCAGAATCCACGTTTTGTGGGTCCTCGATACCAAAAAATTGGTTCATGGCAAATCGTTCTGTCAGTTCGTTTGTCTGAATGGATACACCATGTAATCCAGACGAACGATGCTCAAAAAGGGAAAATAGCGGAATGTTTTTGTGTAGTTTTGAAATTTGGTTTCTGTATGTTTTTGAATCGCTGAAGGCGAATATAAGGTTTGCCAACCATAATTTTGTCCGGAAACACCTCTTTCATAAAAAAATTACAAAATCATTACTTGTTTCAGTTGTTTTTTTTCTCAAAATAACTCAAAATCCACCCATTGTATCGACTGCCTCGCTCTCGGCTGTAAATATGAAAACCTTCACGCACCTGGCATTCGATTTTGTATAATTTGGATATAGTTAATAGATCAATTGAGGTCAAAGTGACAATGAACTCTAGTTGACAAAAATGATATTTTGAAAACAAATACTGTATACGACTTACGAAACATTACAAATTCAGAGAAAAATCATGGCACATTAAATAACCTATTAAAATCATTCAATCGCAGCAAAGTGATATTAAGACAAATAAAAGCCATCTAAAACCCAGCGTAAGATCTCTTCAATTCGCGTACACAAATACAAAATAAATTAAACATCTTCATCCTTCCAGCAACCTTCGTATTACCAACGTCAGTCTACATGTACAGAAGCCAACAACCAATTACCAATCTCTTTTCTTAACCACCTACTTACAAAAACTCACGACGTAACACTCCCACACCACTTACAAACACTCCCACACCACTTACTGCATACTCATTATACACGTACTTGTATAAAACATTTATAAGAATTAAACATAAAGATAAAACAAAAAATATATACTTCATATCTTTTTCACTTCACAGAAACGCCTCTTTACATTCTTAAAAAATAACAATCATACCCAGTCTTGAAAAAACTATTTTTACACTGCTTTCATATGTATACCCCAAGCTGGGCTTATCCGGACCCGGAAAACAATTTAATCTTGATCTCTTCTTTATTTTATTATCTACGTGTCAACCCAAGATTGTCCTTGCGTAGACCAAATTTAGAATGGTTAATTTTTTTAATTTTGTAGTAAATTTCAACTGCTTGTATAAGCCTGTGTTTCAGTAATTATTAACTCATCATCTGAATGTGGTTTCTTCGAAACCAAGAATTGTATAAAAAGCAAGATAACCTCGTATTAATTTTTTACTCTGTAAAAAATTTGCAGAGAAGTAAAACAGCACTTTTGGAATATAAATGTCCTTCAACACATTTCACCTACATAAAAATTTATGCATTATTTATGAACTTTTAAAAGCTTATAACATATCTGGCCATAATGATTATTTATATTTCAAGTAATACTCAAACACGAAATAGTATATGAATTATTTTGAAATAACATACCGATTTCAGGCAGATAAGATTAATTTCTTCCCACATCAGGAGATTGGTGTGCAGAGAAAATCACTCATTTTCCTCGCATCGGTAATGAATGATTTACTTTGTGTGCTTTCTTTTAGCGTACACTTTCATTGCTCCGTTGCTATCACTGCCGATCGAAGAAAGTATGTACGTAGCTCATAAAACTTTCGTTCTTTAAACAGCTTCGCGGCACATAATGTTTCGCTTTTCTGCGTTTCTCTGACTGTCAATGGAAAGGAACGCTGCCTATCACTGGAAAGCAAACCAGGAAAAAATCCTTTAAAATATTTTGAGAATTCCTGCTTTTTACGCTTCAAAGACAGTAACTATATATATATATATATATATATATATATATATATATATATATATATATATATTGAAATATACCTTTCTCACGTCTCATCAAGATTGTGGCTGTAATCATGTCCTGTTCCAAATTTATTAAGATTTGGGCGCCAGAAACAGGTTACATGAATTACTACCGAAAGTTTTTCTATCTAGTTCTAACAAAATTATATAAAAATCCAGCTAGCTTGGGTCGATGGGTCCGGATACAAATACTCGCTATCGCCTCGATAGCCGATTACCTGATCTGCCAACTATACAGTATGGCGTGGAATCTGAAATGTAATAATTATGCTACCAACTAATTGAAAATTATGATTGACAAATGAAAAACTCTTTTCTTTTCCAAAGAACAAAATTCAACAATTTATTTAACTTTAAATTAAACAATTAATCTGATGGTCATGACCTTTTTTTGAATAAATTGTCTCTTTTATACTGCAGTATTTTTTTACCGTTTGTGCATGCCAACGCTCCTTGGTCGCTTCTCACTTGGCCGTTGTTAATTCCAATTTCCGCTTCTTTCTTCGTTCTTGCGCCGCTGCTGACACGTCCAGTCCACACTGCCTAAACTATTTGTTAGTTCTTATCCGACGCTCCCCGGTTCCTAGTCTCTCCCACTGGTTATGTAAACTATTGAAGTCCAACTGCAATGTCCGAAAATCGGAACAAGTCCTCCGCGAAATCACTTCTGGTAAATTATTTTCAAAGTCCGGAAACAAACTATCACTTCTCTCACAAGAAAACTATACAAGTCTCACTTTCCCACTATATTGTCTACAACGATCTTTACGCTACGGCACCCAGAGAGAGAATGTTCGATCTACACTCCACGACACCCAGAGACGGAATGTACGATCTTCACTCCACGACACCCCGAGTCAGAATGTTCTGTTTAATGCATTTTTAAACCCTTTATGGCTCGGTAGGCGTCCATCCTTCTATTTTTCCAAAACACGGCGGCAACATTAGACTATCTGATCTTTAATAGCCAACCCGTGCGTCTCTTACAAATCCGAGTAGCCGCGACTTCCGTCATTCATTCGTTTTTGCACCAATTACATCTTATGTTCTTCAGCCATCTAGCCGGCGTCCTGACGTCATCAAAGCCCGTGAATAGTTTGTTGACCTTGCCAACCTCTGCGCTGACGTTGCTAAGGCCGCATATACCGCCATATTGTATACCCATTTATAGCTAACATCATTAAATAAAATCTATCATATTCTGGTATATCACAATATATATATATATATATATATATATATATATATATATATATATATATATATATAATTATAGTCCGCAGATTTAATACTTGTTGATCATGTAATATATCTAAATATCTGATTTGTGTGTGAAATGGTTACGGATTTGTTGGATGGTTCGGATACGAACGGACTATGAAAGCAATTTGATACTTAAGTGACTTTTCGTTAAAAAATTGTTAGAATGCAAAGACACCACACTCATGTGCTCAAGTACTTTTACATTGATGGCAAATAAATATAAACGGAATTATACACATCTTCATAAATGTTTACAAAATATGGCCAGCAATGTCAGTAAAGATCTGCATGAAAATATCAGACGCTCTCAATAATGTTGACAGGGTAATAACACTTGTGTCTTTCTTCCGATCTAGATGCAACATTTTCTAACCCACTGTTTAGAAAACTATATTTCTAAGGCGTCCGCCTCTTCCAAAGTAAAAAGGCTAGCTGCCCTCCCTGTCCCATTCTTCCGACCTCCTTTATCCCTCACCTGCTCTGAGTCCGGCTACCGTCGCCAGGGCACATAGAGCCTAGCCGCCACGGACGCTTTAAGCAAAGTGGCCCTGTGAAAAGTGCAAGTGATAGATACGACCATTGTAAATACGTATAAATGTGCAAAAGTATGAATGTGAGAATAATTGAACAACAAGAATCAAAACAAATAACAAGATGGAAAAATACCATTCGGCGTGTACGTGAACCTTATGTTGCCGGCAACTGCGCCAGATACTTCCATGGATTAAGTTAATATAAGTATAATTATTAGTTAGAATTTCTCCCTTCTCTGCCGCAAAAGCCGAAGAGCTGCGGCGCGTGCGTGTGGCATGACGAATAAATGAGCGCCTCGCCAGGGCCTCTGGCGGTGGAAAGATTAAAAAAAAAAACTCTGAGTGAAGTGTCGTTGCGCAGGTACCCGTTGTACGTGTCGGGCACGCGGGACGTGGCGATGCACATCCCGCCCGACACGCCCAAGAAGGCCTACCTGCCGTACCGCGTGCGCCTGCCGCCCTACCTCACCTGCACGCAGTGCGTCATCCAGTGGACGTACTACACAGGTAAGGACGCTTGCCTATACCTCGGTTTTTCTTTCCTTCTTGGTGAGTGGGGGTGTGTCATGAAAATGGAATATCTCACGGTATTTCGCGTCGTTCCTCATTGTGCAGATAGGTGTCGCATGATCGCCCGCACTGCTCGATACAGTCGCGATCATGCGAACCATGCGGCACAACCGAGAACGACGCGAAATTTCGTGAGATATTCCATTTTGATGGCACACCCCCACGCGCCTAGAAAGAAAAAATGAAGTATAGAGCGCGCGCTCACCGCCTTCCCAGTACAGGACTCACAATTCAAGGGCTCAGTAGAACATCCCATAGGGGCTAACCTATAATTCTTTCTTCTTTCAAGTTTTACTTCTTCGCACGTCCCTCGCAAAAAGAGAAAGTATTGTAATCGTGGGCCGGAAAATTGTAGTATTGTAATCGTGCGCCGAATTTTCAGCAAAAAAATCTTATTGTCGGAACCTGGTAATGAAAAAGAGGATAAACATTGTTTCATAGTTTTTTGAAATAGGGCTTGGGTCCTTCAGGAAAAAGGAGTGAAGGAGATTTTAATTGATTTCGAATGCGTGAGCTACTTAGGTCACAAGACAAGAAGTGTAGTGCATGTCCCGGGAAGAGGCGGTGCTTTTCCCTTGCTGGAAAGCGAGATCAGGTGCCAACCTACACTCGGCTTGCGCGATTTCCCCTTCCAGATATTTCCCTTGGCGGGGATGCCCCACAGCCGGGCGAGGTCTAAGCTAACCTTTTTTATCACGAAGAAACAACATTTTCTTAAATAGCTCTCAAATAATGAAATAAATACTTCTACCTTAAATCGTCGAATTTATTACAATAAATGTATTCTATCGACGATTCGGGTCTCAGGTTTAGAACCATCTTCAAGCTTACATTCAATGAAAATGACAAAAAATTGGAATTTAGATTCAGTTAATGGATCCTAAAGAATGGTCTGGATTTGAGATCAGAAACGTCGCTAGAATACGATTATTGTAATATATTCTATAGTATAATATTAAAGATTTTTTTCATTCGTTGAGAACTTTAAATAAATTGGTGGTGAAAATCAGCCACCGTGGAACTCGAAATTAAATCCTCCTACAGAGTAGCTTAACAATCTATAGAGGAAGCAACGTTATTGTTGCTTGCTGTGGAAGCAGGAGAGCCGGTTTTCATGCTCGGTCGGTCGGAGTAACTATTGTTTTGAACATTTTGAAGTATTAAACATTAACGTAATTGACAATCTAAAATGATGACTAGAGTGGTGAAAATTTGAGTAATTAATATTTATTGGGCCAGAAGAAAAGAATTACTGTGCTTGCGCCACTTTCACATCATTATCTCCTTGTGGATAAGAGTTCCGAAGTGTGGATTTTTCCACACTAAAAAAGCCTTAGACTCCGTATAAATCTTGAACCCATGATCGTGGGTTTGACAGTTAAATACGCTGACTAAAGCTGTAACTCAGGTAAATTAATTGAATGTTCACTAAAAGTATTTTGTCCAAATTCATCACCAAAAATACGAGACTATGATTCCATGAAGAGATCCTCTGGAGAGAATACCAGGGTTTCGATATATTTTTCTGTAGAGTTATCACTATTATGAGGGTTTGCATTGTTCAAAGCAACTACGTCTAGACACTATGTATTTAATTTGTAAATTATTATATAACATCGTTGACTTTCTAATAGCAAAAGTCCTTCTGTCTAGCCAGCTACACATTGTATCCCTTAGTTTTCAATTTTTGTAATAAATTAAATAGTACATAAAACTGTTACTATAATGTCCAGTGAAGAAATGTGCGTGTGCACCGAATTAAAATTTTATTTTAGATCTAATTAAACTTAGATATTAAATTCTCAGTCATATCATAGAAATCAAGGGAAATGTTACTTTAATATTCTGAAGATAATACATTGAATACAAGAGTCCAGTGTATTGTTTGAATTATATATCCTATAATTTCTTGTCGATAATTGAGGCATCCAGTGAGAGAAGGAGCTAATCCACAAAATGGAAAATATCGATTTTGAAAGTGTCCGATTATGAACACATTAATACGTCAATAAATCGATGTTTTGAATTTTCTAGGTTAGCTCCCTCTCTGTCGCTGGATGCCTCAATTTACGCCCCTTGTAATAAGTAAGTGCGTGTGTTGCAGGGAACATGTGGGGCATCTGCCCGAACGGCACGGCGCCAACGGCTGCGGCACGCCCGAGTGGTTCCGCAACTGCGCCGACGTGTCGGTGGTGACGACCACCGCCGGCCTGCCGCCCGCCCTTCGTCAGCGCGCAGGACAACCCGTTTCATGCTCTACTACCGCGACCTGCGCGCGCCCTACCAGGTCACGCCGCTCGTCGTCAGGTTGGTCTCTCTCCTCTTCTCTCACCCGTCTCTCTCCCCCTCCCTCTCCTTTTCACTCTCTCCTCTTCTCTCGCCCCTCACTCTCTCCTCTTCTCTCCCCCTCACTCTCTCCTCCTCTCTCCCCCTCACTCTCTCCTTCTCTCCACCCCTCTCTCTCCTTCTCTCACCCCTCTCTCTTCTTCTCTCCCCCTCTCTCTTCTTCTCTCCCCCTCTCTCTCCTTCTCTCCCTCGTAGCCTTCACATCACAAAGTGCAGCGAGGTTGAGAATAAATGTGGCAATTTCCTAGACCAGTGGTGTCAAGGTCTTCTACTGGTGGCAGTGGCAAGAGTCGTGGCATCGTAGCAAGCCACGAGCTTCTCTGTGCAACTTGCGTCAGGAAAGGGAACTATTAGTAGCAACCCCGCCGTTTTACAACAGGTATGGCGTTGTCTCTGGTGGTGAGATGAAGAACTGCGTAGAGGTGCGATTTCGTCGTGGCACTCGTGCCACGGACACCCGCTCGGATCAGGGATGTGATATCATAAATAGATCATGTGAAGCTTTGTTATACGAGATTAATACCACAAGCTCATGGGTAAAAGTGAATATTAGAGCCCCGTACATGCTGTAAAAGTTTGTAATATATATTCTGAACCAACCTTATTATTCATTACTACTATTAAAAGAAGTATCATTTTTCCCCTGACAACATACGTAATATTTTTATTACTTCGTCGAATTATAGTAGTTTTTTTATCATTATCTCCAGTTAGCTTTAAGGAGTAGACCATTCGTAACGTAGTATCACTATTTCAGCCCAAGTCTGTTAAGTCACAAGAATCAACTCAAGCGAAAAAAAATAACGGGACATGAAGACAAATTATTATTATTATAAATTCAGACATCGAATAATAAATTATTTCAAATTTAATTTCTGTATCTTACTTCGTACCAAAGCTCCATAGTTGATTTCGAAGCAATTTGTTGTGAAATGTTGAAGTTGTGTGTGGTGCGCAGGGCGCAGGTGTGCCTGCCGACGGACGCGTACCGCCGGCTGCCCGGCATGCGCGACTGGTGCCGCTCCAACTGCCTGCGCTACCCGCCCAACTGCCCGCCGCTGCTCTGCCAGTGCCCGTGAGTACACCCCCCCCCCACCCGCCTCTCTAATTGGCGCAGCACGTGCACACTGAGGGAGTATTTTACAGCTATTTATCGGTCACATGCATCTTTCACCCCTGTTAACTTGCAGCCCTACAGGTTTGTTACATGCACTTGTACCAACCTGTACGTTAAGAAATTTAACAACCTTAGCAGCCGGTTTTAACATCCTTAACCATGCAAAAAACCAGCTATCGATTCAAGTCAAATATTTGTAAAGAGAAAAAACATGGTGATGAACAAATCACACCAGATTCATATAATTCAGACTAAAAGTAACTCACAAAAGAATTATTGTATCCACCTTTCTCAAACCATGGTATACGAATGTTGTTTAATTATTCTTTGTCCATATTTTTTAAATAGATATAGATATTTTTTAAATAAATTATTTAAATAGATATATCGCAAGTCACACCCCAAAGCATCGTACTAACGTGCCATAGCAACAGAATTCATTTCTTTACGATCGCAGTAATGTCGTAAATGTTCGCATTAATCGTGAAATTTTATGGTGACCGATAAAACGCTGAATATACCACGAAATGTTACAGTGTTATTACTGCCTCGTCCAAATTAAAAACCTCGGCTCCGTTACGGTCCACCTCGATTTGTAACTTTTGGCCTCTGCAATAATAACACTCAAAACTAGGAGGCGGATTTTAATGACCTAAAACATTGCCAAAAAAGATCAATAAAATGCTCTTAAAATATTTTAAAATGCCTAAAAACAAAGAAAAATTACGTTAAAAATTTTGATCAAAACCACTTCAGATGAACAACTCAAGCTGTTGGATATATTACTAGTGTAATCCAGGCTCCTTTTTCTGTTCAGGTGAGCTCAGCTTACAAACTTTTGATTTAGACCGTTTATTAAAAGAAAATTTTTGCCTTTATTTATCGTGAAATCGGCTGAACTGACCATGTCGTCGATATGCGTCACAGGAACCTTAAGTTACTAAGTTACTAATAGTACTCACAACGGCAGACATTACAATATATGAGCGAAGAAATCGAATAGGCTACTCAGGAATTCTGTGGTGACCATTAGTTGCATCTCGTAAATATTATTTGAAGCAAGTATCATTAAAATGATGTTAAAATAGATGAAATAAGCAAAAAATGAATTAAAAATGACGTGAAAAGGTAAAACATGACTTATTAGTCAGAATCGACGAACCATGAAAAAAAATGACATAAAAATGGGTCATTATGTTTTGTCATAGCATAAAATGAATTTCTATAATAAACGGCATTGTTCTAAAGTGAAAAGAAAAAAATGACATTTCATTAAAATACGCTCCCTACTCATAACATTACTAGAATGTTATAGCTATTAACATACCTACTGATGTCCGAAGAGCCGAAATTTTTAATTTCACGAGGCAGTAATAACACTAACATTTCGTGGTATGGTCACCAGCGCCTGTTATTTAGTTTATCGATCTCACGTCGTTCATTCTAGGGGGTTTTTGCACCCTCGAACGTGAAGCGCTATCGATCTTCTGCTCATGCGCAGTTCCAGGTTCTCATCACTTTAGCGCATCTGCGCATGCGCACAAGATCGATAGCGCTTCACGTTCGAGGGTGCAAAAACTCTCTTCTATAACAAGTGAGACTCTTCGCCGATGGGTAGATTTTAAGAACAGGGTTCGGCTCCTATTGACGCGCACGATTCGGTTCCGAACGAGTCACTCGCGGCGCCGCCACAGTGTGCACACGGCCACGTGGCCAACGCATTTTCGTGTGGAATCGTGACGCTACGCTACCCGTGTCCAAGTTGAGGACGAGGCTCGGGCCTTCGGCCCTCGCGTTAACATAAAACATCCTTGAGTCTGTCCAACGCATAATTACCAACGCATTTTATGCATTTAACATTATGCATGCAACGCATTTTATGCATTTAACCATTGTAATTCTCCATTACACATTCGCACCACACCGCACAATGCACAATGCAAGCAGTGCTCCCTGAGTGATTCGTTCTCGTGGTCCGCGCGAGTGAACCATGCGCAAGTGAACCGTGCGCCGTGAGCCGAACCCTGTCCTTAAAATCAGCCCGCCGATGTTCTAAGGTCCGATTAAATTAAGAAGGTGATTGACAGTTCTGTGTGACGTCAGGACGCCTCTCCGTTTCCATGGCAGCTGCCAACCAGAGAGACAAAACGTGACGTGTCAGGTCGCTCAGTTGCCACTGCGAACACGGGGACCATTTGAGCATCGCACAGCGACTTCCCTGCCGCCGCGCCGCCCGCGTTTCTGCCTGTGCTGCGCGCGCAATGTGTACTGTGTTGTGATGAGTTGCGTTGAGGTTAGGCTTTTGTCGTATTTTTTACACTTTTACACGTATTTTTTGAAGTGTTTGTTTTCGTGTCCCGGTAACACGTGCTCAGTGGTTTGCGACCTGGCAACGTCGCTCCCCTCCACTCACAAGTGTCAATCACCTTCTTAATTTAATCGGACCTTAATGTTGTGTCGGGCGTGACGAGTGCTCGCGTGGTTGCAGGGACCAATGCGACGCCATCGGGGAGCTGGCCGGCCGCGACGGCGCCGACGCCCACTGCCAGGACATGTGCATCGTCAACAACCCGCAGTGCCCCGAGGACCAGTGCAGCTGCTACTGAGCCCAGCCCCCCCCCCCTCCACCATCACCTCCTCCTCCCCCTTCTCTTTGGCATTCACTTCGTTCGGACTCGCACAAGGCTTTCTTTTGCTGTCTTTTCCGGGTAGGGGTAAAGGGGTTTCTTCAATGTTTCTTCACCTGGAAAATTAGTTTTTACTCGTTCTCTCCACTATCTTTTTAAGAACTCGGGGGCTTGTGGTATTTAAAACGATATTTGACTTCTAAATTATCCTCTTCTGAGTTGTACTTTTTGGTATCAAAAATACGTTGTTAGAACACGATCCGTGCTTGAAAGTGTTTCTTTGCTTGTGAAAACCAATAATACAAATTCAAAGATGTAGATTCGTGTTCTTGTGATTCCCGAAAGTTAACGTGTCTGAGGGCTCAACCTATTTCGTGGTCTGTTACGTCTTTGCGGGGTATTTTTGTTTGTCTCAGCATACGTAATTGGCGGAGAGAAAAATCTTAAGGATTAGAAAAATCGAAAATTGCCAGAGGTAATGTGGTGTGGTTCTAAAGGGGTGTGTAAATATCTAATCCTATTTAAATCTACGTCGTCTTCAAATAAATTCGTCCTCGATTTGACATGTCCTGATAAAATGAAATTACAAAGGGTGCCAGTTTTAGAGAAGTAGTGAATGAAGTGCCGTACAACCACCTCTCAAGAGGTTCGATTTTCTATTCTTGGGGGTTTTAACGGTCATCATTAAAGGGGTTAGAGCATCATAATGATTAATTTTACTCATTCAAAATAAAGATCTTAGAATTCCTCCTCAATGCAAACATTATGCTGACAAAATGTTCTAGAAACGTATTCATAAACTTCAATATGTATATAAAAAAACCGCACGACGTGTATGCACAAACTGAGAAAGTCTGTATTTACACAAACTTGGTATTTTCCGTGCCTCACAAAAATCAAGGGTTATCACTGTGTTGCTCCGCCCCTTCAGTTTTGCTACGCAAAACCCCTCGAACAAGTTTCTAGAATATACGCAATTTTCAGAATGAATTGTGATAAAATTGGTATGAAAATAAAGATAAAATGGAGTGAAAAGTGTGTATGATGCCTTGAGATGAAGTCACTGAATGCTGCGAACTGGTTGAAGCTTGTGATATTCCAACTTCAATCCGGACGCAAAAAAGAAATGACTTCGCTAGGGCTGTTCCTCGTAAAAAACGGCGATCTTTCAACCAGGACCTTATGCTGGACAGGAATCAGAATACGAAAAAAAATATTTGATTTCATGATATTGTAAAAGCAAGTAATTAGCAAATTTAGGGTTAATACATTAATTTTTTATAACGAAAGCTAGACGGTTTATTCGAGGTAAGTAATAAATGTACCTTTATGAATAATGTTATTCATTCTAGCAATTTTGAGGTGATAGCAACAGCTTCGTGACGAATTTTTCAAATAGAAGTGGTAAAATAAATATATAAGACACTTGAATGCACACTTGTTTCATTCCGAGGAAAACAACACTTGCAAACAGATTTGTTTACTTCTAAATGTGAAAAATCCAAAATTATGAAAACAAATACAACATCATCTATCAAACCTTTCTGACCAAATACTGATCATAAACTGATTTCACCGTAAATTCACTTAACCAAGCGCAATCACGAAAGGTCGTATCTTAAAATGAATAACAACCACTTTCATTTTTATGACCCACAAATTTTGCCTTTTCTCCAAACTCGGGATGCATGCAGCCAAGAAACACACTGAATACCAAAAAACAGAAAATAATCTTCTTAGAAATAATATAATTTTGCCGAAAAAAATCTGAGATCTAACAGCAACTGTATTCCATTTCCATCTTTCGCAAACTTGATATTATACACATAGTGTAGTGGCTCACATATTTGCAACCTGTACGCAGATAATGTCTTTCAAAAGGATATAAACAGAGTAGCATTTTCATCCTACAGTCCAATTTACAAATTAATAAAAGATACAGAATCCCTAAATGTGAACCATACTTATACTCGAAAATACCATTAGCACAAATCAAAAATAATGGCACAAATTAGGCTTGCTGGTTTAAACACCGTAAAACTAAAATTCAAAAACATAACCTATACTGCGATTTTTGTAGGAAGAGCTCTCAAGATAACTCAAATCCCATCTTCGCGATGGAATATGTCACGGCATTTTGCGTCTTTTCTCGGTCTTGCCGGTAGAAGTCGCATGATCGCAGGCACTGCTTCATACGGTCGCGATTGTGCGAAATCTAGCGGAACGACTGTGAATGATACGAAATGCCGTGACATATTCCATCGCGAAGATGGGATTTGAGTTATCTTGAGAGCTCTTCCTACAAAAATCGCAGTATATATACTATCGGAACTAGAAAGATGTATGGTATGCAATCTCAATCAACAGGAAACATTAGAACATATTATAAAACTCTGTCCAATTTATGAACCATTAAGAAACAATGTGGTAATAAATCAAAACATCCTGGAACTATTGAGACCAAATGATCAAAACAATATATTCAATCATATTGTAGTGGCTCCACTTCCAAATATCATGAACAATACACAAAATATCCGCTTGTAAGCTATCAGGTGTCTAAAGAAAAACAAATAAAATTGGCGCAAATGTTGTTTTCCTTTCCATGCACGAGGTCCTGGTGAGTTGAGTGCAGTGATGCATTGGTGACGCCGGGCATTAATGGTTGGCCGGCTTGCGCGGGGCGACTGGAGCGTCTTTTGTACTGTACCTAATAAACGATTGCCACCTCGCAACGGTGCTGTTTTGGTTACATGCTGTTTTTTTTATTCTCCCATGAATATCTTTCCTTCATGTGCTTCCTATTCCGTTCCACACTAAATTCTAGTTTTAAAACATGGTTTCTGAGACTTGACTGCGGAACATTGTTCTCGGAAGAACACAGGAAGCTAACAGACACAGTAAATGAACTACACAGTAAGTTAATTACTTTTTGGTAATCATTTAAATCAACGTGCTTAATTTTCAGCCTTTTCAAACATACAACTGGAATGTACAAATTTAGTCGCTATTACCCCTCTATTCATTAATTGAAGCTTGATTGTTACTGATTCCGGGCGCGTCAACAGCTACGGTCATTAATCCCTTAAGTGTGGTGTATGTATTTCCTTGAGAGAAGGTGACCTTCCCCCGTTGGATGGCGCCGACCTACCGTCGGCTTGCAGGGTTTTGCCTATCAGATATCTCCCACCAGTGGGGCAGCACCTCCGCCGGGACAAGCTTTAAGCTCTCGACCCGTCTCCCGGTATATGTGGTAGTGTAGTACATGTAAGTAAGTGTATGAAAGGAAATAGCAGGACAGGTCAAGGAAAGGGGAGGTAATATCGCGTGCGGTCCTTGGCTCATTTGTCACGGTACTGCTCCGGCATTCGCCTATTGTGTTGAATGGAGAAACCACGGATAACTACCGATCAGAGCAGCCGGCCGCTAGAATTCTCCTCCAGACAGCGATTTAATTCGTCATAGCTAACAAGCTAGTGTCGAAATTCCTGCCATAATCGGCACTCGAACCTAGAACCTCACGGTCAGAGACACTGCAGTGACATCAGTTCATGTCCTAAGTCACATTTCTCGATTTTATTAATTGATTTCGTATTTCCGGGCTCGTCATTAGTCTCGTGTTTTATCACGAGGTAGTGGTGTTCTTTTCCCACTGGGTAGTGAGTTCCGACGATCTAGTCGGTTTTTCCAATCCAATTGGGGGGGGGGGTATCTCCTCTTCCCCCAGTGGGACACCGCCCCATCTGGGACGAGCTTTAAGCTCCCGACCGGCCTCCCGGGTTCCTTTGAGACTGTGGAACGTAGATCGTTAAAAAATTCCATCAAATCAATGATGGTCTCGCTTAGAGAACTTTTCACAAATTTGCGCGGAATGACCCATCTGAATCCCCAGAACGTTTTACTCCACATTTTCAAAAAATACACATTCATTCAACAACGGTGTGAGATATCAAGAAGTGTTTAAGGACATTTGTTAAAGAATACTTTATTTCCTTTAATGTAAAACTAAAAGCAAAGAAATCTGAACATAGGTTACAAATATAATGGTGTCAACACGATATCACTCACCATCTTTAGTGGCATTTAAAGATAACCCCGATTACAAAATTTGGCCTGCACTTTTAGAATCAAAAAAGAATCCGCGTTCGAAGTTTCCCATACTCGTGTGACTACTCTACAATTGAACACGATTTCTCTAACGTGAGAAAATACGAATATCTGCACTCCGCCACTACAATCAATTGGCTTATCAGACTGATATATTTCGCAGAACTGAACTGATTTTAAAGACTGGTGGTTGCTGAGTCGATTTTCGCAATAATTAAAATATGTTGATGCTACAGAAAATATGTACAGACGGTAGATTTTTCTGACACCGGAAATAAAGGCGGTTTAAAGAGAATCCCGATAATGAATAATGTTCATATTTACAATGTTCTGAGTTTTCCCGAATATATTCTGCAAATGGACACTAATCTTTAATATGGACTACACTCATACTTATTCAAATCTTATTCTACTGTACTTATTCCATTTTTGCACACTTAGATAAAAAACTTAAAATATTTTATAAGGAGCTAAGTAAACATTACAGTTCAGGCCTCTTGAGAAAAGCATTAATGAATAGTTTCCCGTTAGTAATACAAAAAAACTAGTGTTCCAGAGGTGATCTGGTACAATCTATTTTATCTTTATCATTGAAAACTAATTAATATTTCTTAATTGGACGTTTTAAGACCTAAGATCATCTGTACTCAGAAGTTCTAGTATAGAAATTTTTCGATTAAAGAATTAAACATACTCGTTAATTTCACGAAACAAAATGTTTTTCACTGTATTTAAACCATGAGAAATAAAAGAAACCGAAGGAACATGACTCACTGGTGGCCATCATAAAGTTCCGATCACCTCCAAAAAAAAAAAAAAAATTACAGACAAATGCCGAACGTTCGAGGATCACTCTTCGTTCATTGTTATCAAAATTTGAGTAGTTAAGTTGTTTTTGTTACGACTCACAACCAAACTGCGACTCGCCACAACCGCTCAGGCGAAGCAGAGAAAATCAGGATCAAGATGAATAGTCGCAATTGCTCGCTCAAATTCTTCTAAAGAAGAAAATTTTCTGAAAAATTCCCTGTAAATTGCACCAACAATCTTTGCCCATCAATAATACCTTCCATTGTTGACATTCAAATTAAACGATCACAGGTGTCGACATTCAAATAATAGCGTGTGCTGCCACCATCCGGCGAAATGTAGTACTACTATGTACACGCGCTCTACCTATCGGCGGCCATCGGAACTACAGCACAGTGCGCGCCAAGCGAGCACCCACCACTCCCGCCTCCCCCAACGAACAGCCAGTCGCGAGGCGCGAGCGGCCGCGATCGGAGAGTCGCGGTGTGCGAGTGAGTGCGTGCGTGCGTTGAGTGAGAGCGGACCCGCGAGGCGAGTCGAGCGAGCACCGCGTGACGTAAGGCGGTCGCCGAGCGAGACGCGCGCGCCCAGGGAAACCGCGCGCCGGTGATGCCCGCGGCCAGTGCGACGCGTCAGTGCCAGCAGCCGCAGCAGCCCCAGCCGCACGCCGCCGCCGCCGCCGCCCTCTCCGCCGCGCCACGCCGTCGCCGCCGCGAGCCGCCACCATGTCCATGAAGGTGAGCACCGCCCGATGACCTGTGCATGCTGCGACCAGAGCATGGGGGAACAGCCCCCTCCCCTCCCCTCCCCTCCCATTAAGAGCGGGTGTCAGCTGCTTGAACAGGGGGGACACTTTCTGGAAAACCGGGAACAATCTGGAAATTGTATGGCTCAGAAAAAAAAATCAAGGGATTTTTAAAAGAATCGTTAGAAATCCGGGAACATTTTAAGACTGTCATTTCTTGATTATTCCGTAAAAACCTGCACTTAATCATCGTGAAATCGGGGAGCTGACACATTAATATCATGCTTCCTTCAGTTTTTGTTTTCAATTCGTGTGAAAAACTACAAATATTACCCATGTAAAATTTAAAAAAATTGCTATGATAATCTGGGAACATTCTGGGAAATTCGTTCTACGAAATGAGTGCCCACCCTGTTGAAAAGTATTAATTGGTTCCTAATTGGGACACAATGCATTTCTAGATGGATTGTGAATATTGTCTACATTGGCGTGTGTTCAAATCAAGGAATTTTGAAAAAGAAAACTGTCGCGAGTTCATTCTTAGAATTCATTCAGACTCCATAAGTAAGATATGTGTGTGTAGGGTGCTCTAATATAAAATGTTGCTGTCAGATATTGGAATATGTATCACAGCTTATTGACTCGGTGACGCGGGTCCGAAGGCGTCAAATTTTGTGCGAGGCACCGTACAACATATTGGGATGCTGTGACTGCTTTAACAAATCTCATCTGCCGCGCAGGGTACCACTTCTCACGGAGACTGCGGACTCACACTACGGTCGGCCTGTTGGGTGGCTGTAACAGCATCTAATCGTTAAAAAAAGGGTGTTTAATCTCAAAACTCTCCACTTTTTGTGAAAAATGAAATAATGTTTTATAAAATATTTTGTTGGGTCATTTTTTGGCACCAACGTATGGGAAACAGGGTCCAAGGTGTTTATATTTTAAACGACAAAATAAATATTGTTCTCAGCCATGTGTATGAGAAACAAAATAGAAAAACGCCCTTGTGTCTGTAAACTATTGGACTCTCCTGAATATCGCAAGTCCAATTTGAAAGAAGTAATTCTGAAGTTTGCGGTCATGTATCTTGCACGGTAACCTTAGAACCAATACAATATAGTCTTATTTCGCCACAGCTACAAGATTTATTTTCGTTAAAGAACAGTAAAAAACAATGTGACATATGGGAGAGAAGTGTAAATACATTCACGTACATACGATGTGGTTCAAGCCGTCCAACTTGTTGATCCATTTCCAACTGGATGATACGTTATGTTGTTTCGAAATAAAGAAAAGTATGCGTTAGTTTTTACACAATATTCAAATTCCTTGTGTATTCCAAGTACTTCTTTTCCTTGAAATGTTTAATTTTCTCTTTAAGCGGAAAGCGCGCGTTAAAGAGCAGAGAGTGACATGACAACTAACATGACATACTTTCTGGACATGACAATTGAAAGATAGGAACTTTAGGGCCACGGCGCGTAACACAGCATTCTGATCTACGCGAAAGCACGTGGAATACAGAAGCGGCCTCATGTGACGTTTCCGTTGGCAATGTTCCCACCATGTGGCGAGCTCAATCGTTATGATCTCAATTGTGTTCACAATTTAGCGATGTTTGATTAATCTGATCCTAAGATCATAGAAGTCATTAATTTATTACACTTGTTTGAATACAAACGAAAAAAACAAAATACTTGAAAGGGCAGTAAATATTTTGTTAATTTAATTTAGAGGGAAAGTTTTCACAATATTTTATTGACGTTAAAACCATAATGTACAAAGTTCTTTCGGGGTGTTATTGATTTGCAATGTGTTTTTCTTTTTAAAAAAATGTGTCCTTCCAATACAAGTTTGAAGTCTCATTCTGATCTGGTTGAAAAAGGCAACTTGTTGGTAGCTCTGATTCCACTATGAAAAGATTGTGAACACGTCCACTTAAAGTAATCTCGTTACATTTGTTGATCAAATTATCAAACATTCTGAACGCACGTTGCTAACATCGATGATGCTTTTATTGGAAAGATTTCTTGAGGTCTATAAAATTAATGAAGCTGCTGCCAAAATTTCTTAAACGTTACTACACCATAAATTAATATTGGTTTAGTGGTAAATGTCGTTGGCATTTCAAATTAAATGATCACAGGTGTTGTCATTGCCAACAATGTTATTATTTCAACAAGAGCAGCTTTCGATGGCTTAGCTGCTGTCTGGAAGCCACAAAACGACAGAAAACTGATGACGACGGCTGCGCCATCGAAAGCTGCTCTTGTTGAAATAAATAACATTGTTGGCAATGACAACACCTGTGATCATTTAATCATAAATTAAAATATTTAACACGGTTAATTTCTCGAATACTGGACACATTGTTTCGAATCTTCTTCGATAAGAGCATCGAAAATCATTTTCAGGAACTGCATCGAAAAAGTAATTGTTAGCCGCTTCGCGGAAAGTCTTCAGTGCATTGGTCTGAATATGTACGCAGGTCTCTGGGTCTACCAACTACAAATGTAGATACAAATTTCAAGAGGAGTGGACGTTATTTTCGATTTATTGTCAAAATTAAATCAACCGAAATTTAAACTTTTCATGTGGCAGGCGTGCAATTATCAAAGCTTAAATTAAATAAATATCGATAAACTTCTTTAAATTAGAAAAATGTTTATGAATTTGCATATGAGAATATCAATGTAAAGATATCACAAATTGAATTTGTTATAAAAACTATGAAATGAAAAGGTAATAAATTTGAAATAAAATTAAATTTTGGAGTTTTAAAATATTAAAATAATAATGCAGTCATAAATGATATTACGATCCTCAGTCACTAGCGTTTGGTTCATGTTCTTATACTGGGAGCAAAACTTCTGCCGACTTGACAGCCGGGAGTGGGGGAGAGCGATGTTGCTACTTACTGGGCGGCAGACACATGTTCATTCTTACGTCAGAACAACTGTTGAGGCGTACACGTCCAACTTATTGTATTTTTGGTAGAATTGTAATAATGACACTACTTGATGAAATTCTGTTACACAATTTTATCACAGTCCCTTACACTATAATCCTGCCAAAGCAAGGAATAACGAAACATTTTTGCATAACACGCGCAAAGCAGATGAAAGTAAGTACAGCGAGACGCCGTAAGTACAGTAAACGGCGGCAACTCTGTAGTGACATCATCATAATTTGAAGCCTCTGATTGGATAACGAAACCCCCTCTCCCCTGTCAGCCTGGAGCTGTCAAGTCGGCAGAAATATTACTCGCAGTATATAATACACTGGTTCGTACTATACCTGAGATGAAGGAATACGATGGATGGGTGGTGACGATGATCTAGTTACCACCTTCTCCCTTTTCTAATTTGGCAATTTTCGAATGTGAGACCCGCGCCATTATTTTAAGCATCCTCTGTGCTATCAGCGAAAAAAAAAAAAAAAATGAAAAAAGGAGTACATTTCCTCCTTTGTTGGAAAAGCCATCCTATGATTTTACATTTTATGTACTTCAATAACGTATATTCCATTCTTTACTGTATGTTTTCCTTGTATTGACGTAATTTTCAAGCGAGCTATTTTTATTGGCGTTATTTAAAATATCTTACAATGTCGAATCGTACGGTACAAACCATAGATGTTAAAAACATTTGCTTTAATACATCGATGTTTAGAAAATATGGACATCGATGATGCGTCCCCAAAAGAGCACCGACGCCACAAGAGTAGGGTTACCAGATTTCCATATTTAACAGGACATGACAGTATATTTGGCGATTGTCCTGGCGTCCGTAATTATTTTCCAAAATCAGCAAATTACCCGTATTTTCGTCTTAAGAATAGCGATCGTCTTTTCAAGCACCATAAACTATGATGTTCATAATGTTTTTTTCTGAAATTACATTTGTTTACTTTCTTTACTGCAATCTTTTTGACATTAAGTTCATTAAGTTAGTGTACCGTGTGCCAACTTTGCATCGTGGTTCTTTAGCAGGTTAAAAATTAATAGTATCTACTTGATTTCATATCATACTCGTACCTTTCTAAGAAAATTGCAGATTTCACCGGTAGAAATAAACATGAAGAAACAACTCATCATATCCGCGCATGGACTTGTACTAGTGTGTCAATTTCAGCATAGTTTATGCTTTAACGAAACAGTATTTGGTGTTCCCTAAATTGTATAATGAAAAAAAGGTGTACTACGTTTACTGCTGAGTCGGAGGTGAAATACCAAAACTTCAAAAAGGATCACGCTGCTGAGGACAGTGTGTTTAGTTTGCAAATCTGGAACGCACGTATCTGTTACTAGGCATTGTTTTACTATGTTCTTTTGTCCTGCATTTAAATGTGGCTCTACACATTCGGCATTCGCCGAGCAGGGAGCTACTGCTCGCCTGATCCCGACCAGCTGATGTGTTTGGCGAATGTTCATTCCCTTTGATGTGTCCAAAAGACCGACACGCGGCGGGTAGGGCGAGCGCCGAATGTTCGTCACTTGGCAAATAGCAAGCGACCCATCCACACTACTCGGGATTCGGCGAGCGGTTGCTCTCTGTTCGCCGAATAGCGAATGTGTGGAGCCGCCTTCAGATTCATTTGTCCATCTTTCCATCCAGACTCATCTGGTAACCCTATACAAGAGGGGAGGTTCCGGGCAGTCGCCACGAAAGCGCGCGAGTGCTTTGTTTTCTCTTTCGTTCTTCGAGCGGGAGAGGCCGCCCGCGCCGTTTATGGCCCTCTGGAAACCCCCTCAATTTGCTCAGCGGCAGATGCCTGTTGCGGTCTCGTTAGCGCGAACCAAGGAGGCGAACTAGAAAAGAATTCGGAACCTATAGTACCGGCAGCGTATGACCGACTCAGTTCGATGCGCTGTTGTCACGCATTGCTACCTACATGGCACCACCTACATGAGAGGTAAAGGATATCTCAAAATATTATTACTTCTGACAGGCGATGGCACGGCCAGATATCAGGTTTGTAACTCGGGAGCGGATTTTGATGACCTAAAACATTGCCAAAAAGTATCAATAAAATGCTCTTAGAATGCCCTAAAAACGAAGAAAAATGACGTAAAAATCTTTGATCAAAACCACTTCAAATGAACAACTCAAGCTGTTGGATATATTAGTGATGTAATTGAGGCTTCTTCCAATTGTTCAAATGAACTCAGCTTCCGAACTTTTGGTTTGGACTGTTCTTTAAAAGAAAATCTCTGCCTTCGTTTATGGCGAAATCGGCCGAACTGACAATTGCGCCAATAGACACGCCAGGAACCTTAGCACTCACAAACGGTTGACGTTACAGTAAATGAGCGAAGAATTAGAATGGGCTACTCAGGGATTCTGTGGTGAACACTTCTTGCATCTCGTAAATATTGTTTGAAGCAAATACCGTTGAAATGATATTAGAATCGATGAAATTAGTGAAAAATGCCACAAAATGCTGTAAAGAGGTAAAAAGAGACTTATTACTCGAAATCGACGGGAAATGCAAAAAAAAAAAATGATGTATAAAAATGGGTCATTTCCTTTTGTCGTAACATAAAATGAATTTCTATGCCAAACGGCATCGTTCTAAACTGAAAAGAAAAAAAATACATTTTATTCAAATCCGCCCCCTTTTATAACCTTTGCCTCAGCTGAACTTTTTCGCGTTCTAAATCGCTTTGATAACTTGATGCGTCAGCTCCAAGTGGCTTCGTTCTCTATTCCTGTTGTGGACCATATCTGCAGTCAGCCGCAACTACTCACAACAGTCGAGGGGTAATGTTGTCTCGCCGTTCGCCTTCTCTACATCAAATTATTCGCGTCAACGATACACAAATTCACATGCCTGGCCCTTTAACACTACTCCACGTTTGCGCGATATGTGGGACGTAGCCATCACGAAATTCGCGGCCTCAAACCAATGCAACTGAAGCACTCCGAAGTCACACACCAACTGGACTGGCATGCATCAGCAGAAGCACAATTCATTCGCAGCCGATGCTGCTGACGGATATCTGCGCACTTCTCGATCGACTTTGAGTCAGAATGAGTGGCAACGCTGAATCCTGGCTGTGTGAAAGTAAACAAATACTCGCAAGCTCATTGCTTTATAGCAGGTCACGTACGAAAATGTCACTGTGACGAGGGAACTGTAAAAATCACTTGTAAGTAGAGACCGGAAAAATATGTACTACGAAAGGTGAAAATATGTACATAAATATATAATGAAAACAGTAAAAATATGTAATAAAATGTAAAATCGGATGTAATATGTAATATTAAAGTACATTACTTATAAAACGAACATTGCCATAATACGAAATTATACTCATAAAAGTATTCCTAAACAAATTTTAAAAACAATACATACGTTTAAAAAATTATTTGGAAATTAAGATTAAAGATCGTGAAACGCGGTGTCAGTGATACTATTCACCCTAAAGGTGAAACTGATATCAGTCACTGACGCAAACTTCCCGCCACTGAGTGTACTGAAGTGGGAGCGGCGGACTGTGTGAATACCCGACCGCGTCATCACGTAGCGTACCTCGAGTAAACAGCACGCAGTTATACTGTTCGAAAAATTGCTGACTGTTTTGAAAATACTTCTTTTCATATAAAGTAGGAAATAAAATTTAAGAAAATTGATAGAATAAAAAGAATATTTCGTAAAATTCAACTATAGACTGTCTCTTTTGAATTGTTGAGTACAAAAAAGTTCCAAATAATTAATTTTGGAAAGACTGTCTATAATTATTTGGAACTTTTTTATACTCAACAATATTTCGTAAAAATAGCAAAATATGTAAAATATGTATGTAGTACTAAATATGTAAAAATATGTAACGAAAAAAATATTGATATTGTGTTAGAAAAGTGACGATTCGACAAGATTACAATTTTTAGAGCGGTAAGTAGAAAGACAAAAAAATGTGTAATTACATAAAATCCGGTCTCTTCTTATAAGCTTCCTTGCAAGGGCGGCTCCAGAGGTGCTCCCCGCCCCCTCCTTAAAGGTCATTTTATGCGGTTACTTGCAGATTGGACGTTCAGAAAGCGTGCAGTCCAGACGGCGTGATTTCTGCATGAAAACTGTTTAGTATGTTTTACCTCCACATAGAAAACGTACAGTTCGATTCTAGAGGCAGAATCGTTCACTACAGATTTGTTTACGGGGGAATTCGACCATCATTTTCAATTTATGGTTAGATTAGGTGCGATTCGAGAGATTTTTTGTATTGGCGTGGCGGATTCGCGTTCTCGGATTTTTGATGAGTTTATTTTACTGTCTCTTGCAAATGTGAGGCTATTGAATATCACCTCTGCAGCCAAGAGTTTCTCCATTCGGAGCCGCTAAAGTTTTCCAGCCACAATCACCCTTGTAGCGATGACGGACTTTCTATTTTTTCACCTCGTTTTTTATTAACACTTCGAGAAATCATTCATAAAGTAGCTCTGAACGCATCTACATAAATGTGGCGAAAGCATGTAGACGGAGCAATTCGGCAATTCATTTCGGTGCCGGGAGAGCCCCTAGCGGCGTCTCTGGTCACATACAGAGAACGTGCAGACCGTGTAACAGGACTTTTGACTTTTACTCTTCGAGTTTGAGATCTCGAAGTTTCTGTACAATTTCTGAATGAGAAGGTGGGCAAAAACTGTACCATGTAAAAAAGCCTTTAAAATGTTCCAGATTTAAAAACAAAATATTTCAAACAATTATTAATATGCTTCAGAGTAAAAACTATTTGTAAATTTATTGCGATACAACGAACATATAGTTCTTTAAAATTCAGTTCTTAATTTTTATTGATTTTTCGCACAGTTGTTTGCCAACAAACATTGTTGAGAGAGATGGGCGTGGCCTTCCAGACCAGCTCTGGAACCGGCAAATACATCGTGTTAACCCTTTTGGGGGATAGAGATTAATTGGCTTCTGTGAAAAGAAGCCTTAGGAGGAAAAAAACTGCATTCTGATCCATGTACGCTTTGTTGACTTGTCCAGTTTAACTTTTGTCATGTATCTAAAACACGAGTTTAACTTGATATTTTGTGTCGCGTTTTGACTTTATATACTTAACGTAAATAAACTGTTAAAAACTATATCCTATGTAGCTTATGCGACAAAACGAAATTCTATGCACGTTTTTGAGCGCCGGAATCCCTATCCCCTAGAATTGCGCCACCACTCTCCAGTTCCTTTTAATAAAAAAAAAAACACCGAAATTTACAATCTACAATTTCACGGTGGTTTTTTGCATTTAAAAAAGTGGAGGTTGGTGGTGCAATTCTGACTTCGGATTCAAATTCAGCGCGTCGAAATATATTGAGAAACATGTGTCTACTCTTTAGGGTCCGACAACTTTTTGCGTGGCTTAGGGTTTCGAACCCGTCTCCCAGAAAAAAAAACCTCCTACTATGGATTGGGCATGGATATTTGAATTTAACACGCAAAACTCTCATTAATATACAATGTACGAAAATGTCGTAAATAAATGATCCCGGATGTTTCAGATCTGGCTGAAACGAAAATGTGTGCGCATTTCGTAGCCCGATTTCACGAAATGTTACCAATACTGACAATAGTCTCCGTTACTGTATCGCTGTCTGAAAGAGAATTCTAGCGGCCGGCTGCTCTGATCGGTAGTTTTCCGTGGTTTCTCCGATCAACACCAGCGAATGCCGGAGCAGTACCCTAACAAACGGGCCACGGACCGCGCGCGATCTTTCCTTCCTCTTCCTTGTCCTGTCCTATCCTCTCCTCTTACACACACACACACACACACACACACACACACACACACACACACACACACACACACACACACTAAATGCACTACACTACCACACGCCGGGAGACCGGTCGGGAGCTTACAGCTGTCCCGCTGGGGCGATGCCCCGCTGGTGGGAGATACTTGGTTGAGGGGAACCCCCCGCTAGTCGACGGTAGGTCGACGCCAGATCTCACCATTCAGCGGGGAAAAGTTCATCGCCACCTCCCGGGGAAAACACGCACTACACTTACGGGACTAATGACCTGAGCAGTTGACGCGCCCGGAAACATCAATCAATCAATCCGTTACTGTAGTCTCAATGTTCCAAAGAAAGCTCTTCTCATCGAGCTCCCTCTAAAAACAAAATTCTGTCTTCGAGTCCCTCAAAGAAAACATATTGGTTTCGATTTCACAATTGAAGTTGTTTTTAAACGGCTTCAGTTCGATTCTTTGTTTGTAATGTACGCAATTCCGTGGCTCGCAGCTTCTTCTTGCAGCGCCGATCTCCATCTGGAGCCTCCTCTGGGAATGCAGCGCCCCGCTCGCCTCCCACGGCGCTGCGAGGGTCGCAGCCGGTTCGCAGGCGGTCGCAAGCGGTCGCATGCGACTAGCAGGGGTTTACCGCACAGTGGCCCCTTTATGTCGTAAACTTCTCACATCGCTGTGCGAATCCCCGCACTCGCTTCCAGCTAACAAGCCGTTTGTCAGGTTCCTCCAATTACTCAGTGTTTTATGAACATGGTAACTGTCGTAAATAGCCAGAATTTTATTTTGGAGGGAGCTCGTTGAGAAGGGCATTTGAACATTGAAGACTACAGTAACGGTGACGTGGGTTACATTTCGTGAAACCGTGCTATGAAATGTTCACACATTTTCGTTTCAGCAATATTTGAAATATTCGGGATCGTATATTTACGTCATTTTCGTACATAGTGCTCGTATTATTAATGCCAGTTTGCGAGTTAAATTCCAAATATCCATGCCCAACACACTGTAAGAGGGATTTTTTTCTGGGAGAGGAGTTTCAAAACCCTGAGCCACGAGCCACATCAGATTATTTAATAATAAAATTGGGAAGTTATCGAACACAGTACGCGAGTTGTCTTTTGATCTGCACAGGACCAAATAGGATGTATACAGTATTCTATTAATGTGTCTTTAAATGAATGATGCAATATCTTTGAAAATGCGGTGCATGAAAGTTTCATGATGAATATAATGTCTTATTATATGAAGCTACATTTGAAATCTTCATTCAAAACAAAGAACCTTGCTCTTCCATTACAATTAAAGCATGAAGTTCTGATCCCTTTCTGATACTGAGTAAAACGTTCGTCTACCCATCAAACGGAAACCGTACGCTTTAAAAAACCATGTCAGTAGTGTGATCGAAACCGAAAAACTATTTTTATCATTAAATGCATTGCTGAACTGTAAACGAATATATCTCTTTCGGTTATTAAAGGTATTAAATCTGTGAAACTTTTGACATTGGGTTCACATTTCGAAAAGTGATACTTATGAACAATAATATCGGTTTTTGGGGCGTTAACAAATTCCTTTTAAAAGGTATAATAGTGATTCTGTTTTAAACGGGTATCTCACAAAAGGTGATTAAGTATCCCTTTGTAATTCTTCAAACTTATGCCTAATAATTATTATAGAAGCAGAAATCTTCAGAAATCATAGTCATGCATATTTATGATTATTTGGTTCAAAGTAATGATTTTTTTTTAAAACTAATGTTTTAGTAAATGTAGAAAATCGTTTGAAAATGCTTTGAAAAACCGAATTACGAAATGTTATGTTGCATAAATCATACCGAAAATATATTAACATACATCGAAGCCGGAACGTTAATTGAACAGTTTTGATGCCTTGAATCCTTATCAGTCACGAGCCCGCGTAGGACACGATCTCTTTAGGCCAAATATATGGTCTGCTGCAATGTGCAAATAACAGCCTTCTCATTAGATCCTCTTCGTAATATACATGTATTGTCCCCTCATTCCTGGTCTTTCAAATGTGGTGCGTGTAATGCACAGATATTGTATTCTGTGCTTTTAAACAACTTTTTTCACAGGAAAAAAGTAGCCGACATGAATCAAACCGTAAAAACCTGCATTCTTGAAAGAGATTCGTGTAAAAGACTGGAGAGAATCGTCTTGGTCAAACTTCGAGGCGAAGCCGCTGCGAGCCTTGCGAGCTCAGGGCGTTCCTTCCGACGCCAAATATTTGCGCGGACGGAACTTGGCGGAGGGGCCTTGGTTAAATCTCTCGGCATTTGTTCAGCACGATCGCATCATTTCTACACGGATTACTCACCGTTTGGGGCGTTAATGTTGATTATTATCCATAACAAACCCACCGTTTGCGTTTGAAAATAATGCTTCACTGTAGTAAAAGTACTGTTTTATGTTACTGTTTTACTGTAGCCTAAATTTATTTCTGTAGTTTCTTAAGCAAATGAATTAACTTTCACGAGGTAACTGACTCCACATAAAAATGAACTACGAGAATAACATTCCATTTTTATTTGCATCTAAAACGGGTTGAATAAACCAATGGAGAATTTCATGCGTTTACATTGTTGTAAATAAATTATTATGTTATTTAGCTGTTAAACATTACGTGGTGTTAAGTGCTGTCAAGGCAGTAAGCGTTGTTTAATAAGTACATTAATCAGAGTACGACTGATAAAAAACAAAGGAAACTACAATATAGACACCCTATGACATGACCTTTATAACTTGGCTATTATAGGTTCTATATATTATAATCAAACTATAATAACCCGTGCAAACAATAACCCAAGTAACCTGTGAAACAAAACAAGAAACCAGCTTAAGGTATAACCGGAGGTTCTTCTCACGCCTAGGAGGGGAGGCAGATCGAAGAGTCGAGAAACGGGATGGCGCCCCTTCCAGCAAGGAGCTGAAGGCGCCCGCATCGCCCGTTTGCTTTCTGGGGAAAACGTTTACTTTCGCATCGGAGAAAGTCGATCGTGTGATGCGCGCGGGCTGATACACAAAGCGATCTCTTGAAGGCGAGGGCGGGCGGGGCGGGGCGGGGCGGGGCGGGGCAGACGGGGTGAGGTGCCGACGTGTCTGAAAGGGGAGGGGGGAGGAGATCACTGAGCTCGAAGCCACGAGCGACGAAGCACAGACATCGCCGGTAAACCACAGGCGGTTCGTTGTAATTTGTGAGTGGATCTATAACACTCACGTAGTATTGAAATAGAATCCCAAATTGCTGAAAACTGACAGAGTCCCGTCATAAATAAATAAAATGATTTTAGAAAGTATGCTTTTTTTTTTTTTACAGTGAAGTTAGGGATATCCGAAAAGGACATGAATAGCAGGTTGTATGAATGAATTAATTACTCGCATTCTCTTGCAGTAAATAATAGAAAGCATCAGGTGTAAATAATGATAACGCAAAAAATAATGTTAACCTAGTGCTTTCAAGTACACCTTTCTTCTAGTCCAAGTAAGTCAGAAATATTGTAGACGATAGAAGCACAATGTATTTTTAATTCTATAACAAACCGCATGTCTCTCCAGTAAATAATAACAACCCTGATACCCAAGATGGTTCATAATAACGGAAGACGTTCAATAAGTTCTAAGAAAATACAAAAAATGCAAGCCATGGTGATTGTAGAATCGAAAATGGTTTGCGTTGGTAAGAATCATCTGTGGAAAGAGTGCAGTTAAATTTGCAGATGCGCCCATCATGTGGATTCATTGCCATAACCTCATCAATAAATTGAAACAAGCATCTGATTATTTAGAAAAATGAAATAAAGGGAGTTCCGAGTGAGGATTGAATACTTATTTCTAAAATTAACACAGAAAGAGATGAAAGCTAAAATGGATGGAGTTCATGGCAAATTTGCTCCTGTGTTAGCAACTGTTTACGAGTTAAACGAGTGCGAACATCCACAAAGGATTAATAGCATTCCGGTGTTCAGTGGAAGTCACCACCCCGGAAATGATTGACAGAATTTACGATTCAGTTTTGAGTGACCGACAAATCAAAGTGCGAGAAGTAGTTGAGACCATAGGCATACCGCAAGGTTCAGTGTTTTCGGAGGTCATCGCAAAACGATACCTATTTTCAGGGCCGTCCGACATCCTGGTTTATGGCCTGGTTAAGAAAGATGGAGAAATGCATGAAATAGTGTATAGAGTGAAAAGGAGATTATTTTCAAAAAATATACACACAATAATTTGTTTTTCTCTTTCTAAGGACTTGAACTACCCTCGTATTTAAAAAAATTGTTATGCTATCTTATAAAGCAATTTGAAGAGTTAAGTTAGAGTCTAAGGAAATAAATTATTATTAATTCACAGCTTGAATTGTTTTACCATGAATCTGTGTTTGAAACTAAAGCTTTTGTAAAGTAGAGCAATAAAAGTACTTCCTGGACATAACGCAATGGGAAGAAAATATTTCCGTACTGTCTGGTGACGTTTCTGATCAGACGATATTTTATTAAGCTTTCCATCATAAAAAGAGACAAGTAAGAAATATGACGTAAGGCATGAACAAGTACCAGGGTCGTTCGTACCAGTCATAAATTTATTGGCAATGCACTTCCTTTATCAGACGTTAGCAAACATTAAGTGGCAATAAACAGGCATATCCTTTGGTGCATTGTCTGTAGTCATTAAGACAATAGTCTTTATGTATTTATCAAAAGAAGCGTAGACAGTATTATGGGTATAAAAAAGTGCAGGAAGCACAGATTATGGATGAGTGTTGTAATATGTATGTCAAATTAGCATCTGCATTTTCTTCTGTCGACAAGTTTAACGTTTTTTCAACTTCATGTCTGAAAATATTGCAATTTATTTTAATAAGTGTGAACCACGAGTTGCAGCAAGTAAAATGACTGCTGAAACCAACACATGGCAGAACCTCTAAAAATAACGAGTTGATCACGTCATATGAATTATTGAAGTAGTATTGAAATTAACAACCACATTCAATTAAATTCTTGAAGTGAATCCCTCGATTCTTAAGAATACTGTTAACAATGATTTTCAAATAGTGATATTATTTCTTACATTATTAAGTTAACGTGACGCTCGTGTTATAGGACGGAGTGTCATCATAATGATGAGACATTTTCGCCTCTAAAATAATACCATTGGATATTTTTCAGGGATATCAGATTTCTTCACATTACTAGCTATAATACCTCCAACCGGCCTGCACGTGGGGTCGAAACTACGCCGCTGCCGACACTAGACGGTATGATCCCCCGATATACGTAGTTGTAGTTACAGTTGCAGTCGCGTTCATACAAGCATTATCACTAGGGAGCGGATTTCTATGATTTTTATGATTTTGCATTTTTGTCCGTTGCTTCAGGGCATAGCTACGTGAAATTTCTTGACATTTGGTTAGAATAGGATACTTTGTAAATTAATTTGTTAGTGCATATATGTGCATATTTGATAGATTTTTCCTGTTGGGGCATATTCCTGTAATTATAGGCGCATATTTTGCATATTTCGTTAAAATAAGGACTTTATTCGTAAGCATTCATTGATTAGAAAGAGCTTGTCACCGTTTGCGTTGTTTTGCTTTTCTATAGATGTTAAAATACTTGTGCAAATGTAGGATATTTCTTGATATAACATTTTGTAAACCAGATAGAAGAAATGCAACAAGACATACAATGCACTTCACTAAAGTGAACATTTACTTTAATTACTTCTCCCGCGCGAAATAAGGTAGATTATATTACGTTTGCACAGAAATATATTTTCTCATTCCAAGCACGCTTCTCCGAATTTTATCAAGAAAGGTTTATACAGGAAATAAAATATTGTTAATTTTAATTGAATATTAAAGGAAATATTTCAAAATTTATAATATATTAGGTCATAATGCATATTTTTAAAAGCATATTTCAAGATATTTAGGGCATAAAAATCCTCTCCCCAGTGATCACACATCCGGGCCCTTGAGTCGTATTATTATTATTTTTCCATTACATCACGACTAAAGATGTTATGAGTCGGCTGAATATAAAATCTACTCCAGGTTGCAACAGCTACCTAAGGAGCAGATCCAGTGACTGTCAGTGCCTCTACAATACTTTGCGCAAAATGTGGGCTGTTCCAAATAAAGCAATTTCTTGCACTTCCCAGTCTTTTGAATTACCTGGGAGTTTAGACAAGTTCTTACTCAAATTTTGCGGAACAAATCCCAGAGCTCCGATAACTATCGGGACGACCTGTGCTTTTACGCCCCACATTCGGCTGATCTCGATTTCCAAACTCTTGTATTTAAGACGTTTCTCTGCCTCCTTGGTAACGACGTTTTGATCGCAAGGTACAGCAACATCGACAAGTAAACACGATTTTTTCTCCAAATCCCGGATAACTATATCCGGTTTGTTTGCCGCTATCGTGCGATCAGTTTGAATTTGTTGGTCGTACAATATCGTACACAATCCAACAGACGTCACCGGTTTTGGTGAGTGTTCGTACCACTTGGGGCATGTGTTTGGAACTTCGAGGGCGGTACAGATCTGCCAGTGGAGGTAGCTACACACCCTGTCATGTCTTTTCAGGTATTCGGTCTTTGCTAGGATTGGACAAGCTGAGACAATATGATCAATGGTTTCTACTTGCTCCTGGCAAATGCGGCATTTATCATCTTGGGAAATTTTGAGAACCGCTTTATCATAATGTCGTGTTCTCAAGGCCTGATCTTGGGCAGCTATTACAAGTGCTTCCGATTCTGGCTTCATTCTTCCCCTTTTAAGCCACATAAATGATTGATCTTTATTGATCTGCACCTTGTCCATTCTTTTTAGGTATTGTCCGTGGAGTGGTTTGTCTCTCCACGATTTCTTTAACATTTTTTGTGTCTCACACTTCATGTTTAGCAGCATCAGAAGTTCAGTGTCTGTGTTATTCGACGTGTCTTGCATAGTTTTCTTCGCAATGCTTCTTGCTACACTAACAATGCCTCTGTTTCCCATTCTTCGGTCAGATTTCATGACCTGCCTCATTAGAGGGTCATCTTGATGGCTGACTACATACTTCCCAACCCGACTATTGCGTTGTGCCAGGAGGCCTCAATTTGTCTGAGGCCTCTTCCTCCTTCCTTACGTGACACATAAAGTCTATGTATATCAGCTCGAGGGTGGGAAACATGATGCATTGTTAGCAGTTTTCTGGTTTTTCGATCCATGGTGCGAATTTCTTGCTCAGTCCAGTCCATCATTGTTGTTATTATTGTTATTGTTATTATTATTATTATTATTATTATTATTATTATCATGAATAAGGGAGTGAGTATGAACTCAGTGTTTCGGGACGCGTCAATCACTAAGGCCATCCGTTCCGTAAGTGTGGTATATGTTGTACCACAGGAGGTGCAGTGTCGAAAATTCCTGACCGTCGGGATTCGAACCGTATATTTTTCTGGCAACAATGCTGCAATGGCAACGGAGTCGCTGCTGAGCCATCGCGGCCGGTTTTAGCATGAATAAGTATGAGTCAATCGTCAGAATAGAAACATCATAGGCTCTTGTTCCTCCATTTGAGTGCTGCATGCGCATTGCGTCATTATCTAAATTCGCGATGACTTCTGATGACCTCATAGTTCATTTTAAGGTATTGCGTTTTACAACTCATAACCCAATAGGAGTTATGGAAGAATAGGGCTAAAAGGACGGAACTACATTAGTAAGGGAGGGGATTAAAGCGTATGCAACCCAGCGTGGGCATAAGTGTCAGCAAATATTTAGACCCACGCTGAAGCGCCTAGGGGCCCTTTAGTGACACGCAGTATTTGTTCTTTTATTAGACTATAATATGCAAAACAATGCTTTTTTAATTATGAAGGTTATCGTTTTATTTGGCGACCCCGTAGTTTGATCGTGTTCACAGAGCCCCCAAAAGTATTTTTCCAGAATGACTGTGACCTGAATGTGTGTGCGGTTGCCGTGAAAGAGTATGCAAGTCAAAAATACTCTCTCCAGGAACACAGGTGAAGTTCCTTTGCTGAAAAGCTGAAGGAATTTGTCAAGGCTAATAAACTCCGATTGAATTCTAGTTTCCCTTTAATGTCTCGGACTGGAAGGAGAGGGAGACACTGTCGTCTAATCAGGATCTTACAACGTAGTTTTGGTATTGAAGGTCCACCTCTTCTTCCAGCTTCAAGTCACTACATTTATACTCCGATTTAAACAGAATGGCGCTTCTTCAAGGCCACGAGGTGGAAGGATATAGCGACGTTGTCATTCAATCGAGAGCTCCAAGACCAAAAATTTAAGTCGCGTCCAAGCTCCTTATTATTATTTAATATTTTTCGTTTCTGTCTATATTACTAATATATATCATCAGTTGGTCCATCATTTATAAGCCAGAATTTTTTTAAATAACAGCTTTATAGTATATTAAAAGAATACAAATTTCCCACGACGTTTCGGAAACATTTGGTTTCCATCATCAGGTGACAAATAATTATAATATATAAAAACAATGGAAAAGTGCAAAACAGAAGAATTACAAAAAATTATTATACACGAGTCAAGACGATATTACAATCAGTATGAAAGAAATTAGAGAAAGAAATTCTAAAAACAGACAGAATTTTTTAAAATGACAATATGTTATTTAATAAATAATAATAAATAAAAAATTAACTCTCTCTTTCTCTAATATCTTTCATACTGTTTGTAATATCGTCTTACAAATTATCTAAAGTTTTTAACAAGGTGCATTCTGTTGACTCGTGTGTATTAATTTTTGTAATTCTTCAGTTTTGCACTTTTCCATTGTTTTTATATATTATAATTATTTGCCACCTGATGATGGAAACCAAATGTTTCCGAGACGTGGGAAATTTGTAATTTTTAATATATAAAGCTGTTATTCAAAAGATTTCTGTCTTATAAATGATGGACCAACTGATGATATATTCTCATTATTAATAGATGAGGCTGCCCCCTCTTCATCCAGCTCGTTACCTTGGAGTGGCACCGTGTTTAAATCGTATAATAGATCTTTTTCTCCGCTCCAACACTCGGCAAATGGCGGTGGTGCAGATGGAAAGCGAAAGAGCGAAGAGCAGGCGGCGAGCGCAATCCGTAGCCCCCGCTGGCTGGCTCTGGCGCGCTCGCACACTCGCTCGCACGCACGCGCGGAGCGGAGCGGCGCCGTCACGCGTTGTAACGAGGAGCGCGGCACGCGAGGCGGCGGGCGGCGCGCGCGCGTGCCAGCACGCCACGGCGCCTCGCCGTCAGCCCCGCTGCACTCGCTCCAGCCGCCTCCGCCCGCTTCGACCGCCAGCCCCAACCACTGGCGGATCCGGGGAAGGGGGGCAAGGTCCCCCCTCAAAAAAAAAAGGCCTATACCTTCCTTTATTTGGCAAAATGTATTTAAATGTTTATTTTCGAATTATGTTATTATTTAAACAATATTATTGTTTAGTACAATATAACAAATATAATTATTTAACAAAAATGTACGATGCCCCCACCCAAATGACCAGCTGGATCCGTCCCTGGCTCGAACCCGCTTGCTTCAGACCGAACTGCGTCGTACAGCCCCGCGTTTCTGCCCTGCTCCGCCCCAACCCCTGCCGCAATCTCTCCCGCTCACTCCAGATTGCCGTTCCGTCGCACCGTGCACCTGCTCAAATTTCCCAAAATCCGCATTCCCCCTGTCTTGCCACCCTTCTATTGCATGTCGTGTCCCGCAGTTCTCCGCTCAGCCTCGCTTGTTTGAAGCCCCACCTCGCCGAAATAGAATCTCCCGCCAGGCTCGAACCCGCTTGCTTCAGACCGAACTGCCCCATTTCGCTCGCATTTGTAACCCTTCACAACCTCTTCTAAATCGCCCTTCCCCGCTCACTCCAGACTGCGGTCCGTCCCACCCTGCTCATCCTCGAAATGCTCAACACTCCCCCATTCCCACTTGCGTGCCATGCCACTCACCCGTTCTATGCTTGTTCTGTCCCGCTTCTCTCCGCCCAGCCCCCTGGTTTCAAACCGCTCCGCCCCACCTCGCCCAAGTATTCTCGAACCCACTCGCTACAGCTCGAACTGCCCGCTTGGCTCCGTGTTTCTGCCCCAATCCCGACCATTCTCCCTTGCTCTCTCCCCAGCACCCCAGACTACCCAGTGCCTCAAACTGCCCTTACCGCCGAGTCCCCACGGGCGGATTCGAAGATCGGATACCAGCTACATTTCTAGTTGAATTCAGCCGCTCCCAGGAGAAGAATTCTGGCGGCCGGCTGCTCTGATCAGTAGTTTCTGTGGTTCCTTCGATCAACACTAAGCGAATGGCGGAGCAGTATCCTAACAAACGGGCCACGGGCCACGCGCAATCTTTCTTCCCCTTACTTGTTCTACCATCACCCCTTTCTCACAATTACATGCGTTACACTACCGTACATGTCGGAGACCAGTCGGGAACTTAGAGCTGTCCCCGCCTGGGGTGTGCCCCACTTGGGAGATACCTGGGGGAGGAATTCCCTGCAAGCTGACATCGGCGGCGGGTTCCCTCCATCCAACGCCGCCACCCCACGGAAAAACATTCACTACACCAGGGGTCCTCAAACTTTTTAAACGGGGGGCCAGTTCACTGTCCCTCAGGCCGTCGGAGGGCCTGATTATTTAGTGCGATTTTTCTAACTCTGCCTCTCAAGCCCCTTTGGCCGATCACACGGCATTTCGCGTCTCTTCTCGGTCCTGCCGCTAGATGTCGCATGGTCGCAAGCACTGCTTGATACGTTCGCGATCATGCGATATCTAGCGGCATGACTGAGTAAGACTCGAGGTACCGTAACATATTCCATCGTGAAGACAGGCCTTGAGAGGCAGAGTTAGAAAAATCGCAGTATAGTAAAAACAAAAACTATGAACAAATGCTTATACACACTGCAAATATCTTATTTTGAAGTGAAGAATCAAAACGGGAACAAATACAATATTTGAAAGGAAGTAAAATTAAATGAACAAACTTGTTGATTTAAAACCATCGATTTTTTTTGCCATCCCTAGACACCCCAACACATAATAAAAAAATGTGCGGATTTTAAGAAAAAAAAAATTCTTAAACCATAAAAACCCGGCGGGCCGTATAAATGTCCTCGGCGGGCCGCATGTGGCCCACGGGCCGTAGTTTGAGGACCCCTGCACTACACGAACGGGAGCAATAACCTTAGCCATTGCCGCGCTCGAAAACACGAAAAAACCTAACCATTTCAACTCGCTTCGCCCAGCCCGCCTTGCCCCGTCCGCCTTGCGCCTCCTCGAACCACCGTGTCGCTCTGCCTTCTCCCGTCCCACCCCGGCCGCCTTTCAACAACCCGGACCGCATCTTACCACCCGAATTTTTTCACGTAAGAGTTCTTTTTTTTTCTTTCTTTCTTTTTTCTTTTTTCTTTCTTTCTTTTTTCTTTTTTTCCTTTTTTCCTTTTTCCTTTTTTCCTTTTTCTTTCTATTTTTTTTCTCCCACTGAGTGCATTCCCTCATCCACGTGACCCCGGGAGAGGATCTACCTTCTCAACACAAAGCAGGATGCCGCCCTCACTTCTCCTTGCGGGTTCGTGTTTAACAGCTGCGTCGGAGGGAGATTGTGGTCTTTCCGCCTCAGAAATGCACCGCTGCTCTTCCCCTGATTATCCTTGCATCATCCTTTCCGCAAACACTTTTACGACGCTCTGCAGTCGGTTGCAAAGAGGCTCGGGCGGTCGTTACGTAATGACTTGCCTAGCGGGTGGGAAGGAATTTCTAGGACGTGTTTATCAACTCGCTATCGACAAGAGTTTCCTTCCAAGTAATTAAAGCATGGCGCGGTGCATTCATTCTCAATGTTGACAACAAAGCATCTGCAGTCATGAGCGGTTCAATCTAGAAAGGATAAAACAAGTAAAGAGAATACACAGCCGTAAAGAGAATACAGGCTACTTATTAACTATTACAGTTCGTATTGGTGGCCGAATGAAATGAGTTCTGCGTCAGTGAGTGGTAGTGAACGGTTATCCAAGTGACTTTTAAGTTACTTTTGATGGGAAAAAATAGATATTTATTTATATGGTTTTTATTCCACATAATTCATCTAAAATTTGTATACAGTTCCTCTTTTCGGGCATTAAAATCTGTTAATTGCGGATACAAGTTTCCAATTGTGACCATCTTTTCATGGGCGACCAGCTTACGAAGAGAAGTTTAGAATTTGCTGATATTCTTAATGCGTAATATTCTAATTTATTGCATTTGAAGTAATATTCAGTCATTTCTAACGATATTAACTACAGTCAACAGTACGTGCTTATATTGACATTTTCAAGTGCGTAAATGGAGTATTGTATGTACATACATTTTTTAATTTTCTTTTAATGAATGAAGTTTTGAATTCTACTTATACGTACCCTTAGTTCCTTCGATCAATAATTATTTTGCTACACTTAATTACTTTTTTACGTGTAACCTACGTTTTTTTTCATATTTGCTTCTTTTTTACATGTTTGCAAATGCTTTTGGTACGTTCGAAACTATTTGATTCACAGTGATTTTAAAATGCCAACAGTCAATGAAAAAAATGATAATTATGGTTGCAAATATGTTCAAAAATTAGAATGCAATACTTTAGTCGTAAATATTTTAGACAGTTTAGAAATACGACGTCTCAAAAAATTCAAACCTCTGGATTTATCTTACAGATTTTGAAATGTTGTTTGATGTGTATCAGCCGTAAATGTTGTGATGTAGCCAGAATCTTGTTTGAATCTTGTGTTGTGTGTAACATGTGATGTAGCCAGAATCTTGTTTGTGGGTCTTTGATTCTGAAAAATCGATTTTACGGCAACTATTGTCAAATATTGTCCTTGGATAGAGCAAAGAACGCTTAAGAGAACGGTGCAGGTCTCATGTTCGTTGAAATTCCAGATTTTTGAAAATTGCAAAAGTGCACAGATTTTTAAACAAGTTCATAATCAATTATTCGAAAATATGAGTAGTTTTCGTTCCTTAAGCGCAAAATGTAGGAATTAAAATAATATTTTTTTCTCAAAAATCACTCCAAGTTTTTTAATTTTTCTTTTCATGGGTAGAAGAAGGAATGCTTAAAAGTGGATCGCAAATCTCATTTTCGCTGAACTCTGAGTTTTCGAAAACGGCATATTTAGAAATAATGCGAGAAATTATGTGCTGTTGTAGCTCGTCTAGTTTGAATCCGTGCTCGAGCTTCTCATCCCAAGATCGGGGCGCGAGATGTGCCATTGCGTGGAACCATTGCCGCCGCCGCCGCCGCCGCCGCATGGTATCGTTCGGGAGCACTATGAGAATGTAAGCTCCGACGCGACGAAAGCGCATTGTGTTTCTAAGCGGCTTGGCCTTTATGGAAGGAAACAACGCGAGAAAAAACAGCAAGCAGAGCATTTACGACGCTCGTAAAGCGACTTTCCGCGCCCGCCGCCCCTGTTATCTCGCGGCGGCGGCGGAGTCTTTGAGCTGGGCTCCCACGGCAGCTGCGTTCGCGTTCCGAGCGTCTGCGTGGAATGTCGTCTATTTGCACCTCGGGCGTTATAGCCAAGCCGCAGGAGAAAATGCTTCAACCGCGCATCCGGTAAAATTTTGATTGACAGTTGCAGTTACCGTGGCCCGCCGCCGAGAACATTCCTCTCCGTCGTCTCAGGTGTCTCCACGCGTTCGCCAACGGTGGCAGTTTGTTTTTTCGGGCACGCTTACGCATAGGGCGCCGACACTTGGGGTCAGCTGACACTATTTGCAGAGCGGGAAACGTTCTCGCACGTCTCTCGCCAGGTCGTTGACGGGGGCCGATCGAAGAGGAGACGGAGAGTTGGGGGTGGATGTGTCTCATGAATCTCGCTAAAGAAAGTCCGCCCCCCCCAAGTGTATTTTCTATGCAGTACATGAACAAAGCGAATTAACGGATTTTTTTAAAAATTCATTAAAATAGAAACAATCATGTGCCTTGCAGAAATAAACATATGAGAGTGGAAAGCTATGGTGTTCTACAAAGCTAGAGACATTTCCTTGCGATTAAATATAATTTTCAATATATTTTGTGTATGTTGATTTTTTTCAAGCCTTTCTTGCTTACTGATTCATTAATTTCTTTGTCGTAATTTAATGTTTGCAATGATAATTGTAACGTACTTTGAGTATTTATCCCGTATATATTTTCCGCCGACTTGGGTTTCATTTATACGCCCGTATTTAGGGAATTGATTGCAGAAAATGTTTTTTTTATTTTCTCACCGTACGAATACTTTTTTAAAATTTAAGTCGTGTATCATTTCGTAAGCGTTCGTAGAGAGAAAACATTTATACGCATTTTTCATTTTATTTTCAGAGAAACTAGTTCATAGAAATAAATATTTCTTTAAACTGCAGGCTATCTACTGTAACTAATACGAGTAAATCATTTTTCAGTTCTAAGAGAAAGACTCAGAGAAAGAGAAATACTAATATTTTATTATCAATTTCTGAATTACCTTTCTTGAAACTTTTCAAGTAGAATAAATGAAATTACGGCAAGGATGATTGTAAAGTGAACAATGAGCTTCCGTGGAATGGGAGGTAGAGGAAATGAGAGAAACCTGACGAAAATGGGCCGACAATCCGTTCCGTTCAGCAGTAATTGCTAGCAGCAGCGGGACTGGGTTACAGCAGCAGGGCAGTCGCAAGTAGAACGGCTGTGTCTCCAGGAAAAGCTCCATCTGGGAATGCAAGTTGGGCTGACCTCGCCCTGCCTGGCAGACCCTTGCCTCCGACATCGCTGCCGCCGCCTTCGCCGACATCGCCGTCACCGCCACCGCGAATATCACTCTCTCTGCCTACGTCAACGCAGCCTCCACAATCACTTCCACACTCATATCACCACTATAGCCTCCACCAATATCACCACAGCCTCCACAATCCCAGCGTCCACCACCACCACCACCACCACCTCAGCTTCTACCAACACCGCCAGTCTCCACCAACACCACCAATGAGTCCACCAACACCACCACAGCCTCGCAAACAACACCACCACAGCCTCCGCAAACAACACCACCACAGCCTCCACCAACACCACCACAGCCTCCACCAACACCACCACAGCCTCCACCAACACCACACAGCCTCCACCAACACCACCACAGCCTCCACCAACACCACCACAGCCTCCACCAACACCACTGCAGCCTCCACCAACACCACCACAGCCTCCACCAACACACACCACAGCCTCCACCAACACCACCACAGCCTCCACCAACACCACCACAGCCTCCACCAACACCACCACAGCCTCCGCAAACAACACCACCACAGCCTCCACCAACACCACCACAGCCTCCACCAACACCACCACAGCCTCCACCAACACCACCACAGCCTCCACCAACACCACACAGCCTCCACCAACACCACCACAGCCTCCACCAACACCACCACAGCCTCCGCAAACAACACCACCACAGCCTCCACCAACACCACCACAGCCTCCACCAACACCACCACAGCCTCCACCAACACCACCACAGCCTCCACCAACACCACCACAGCCTCCACCAACACCACCACAGCCTCCACCAACACCACCACAGCCTCCACCAACACCACCACAGCCTCCACCAACACCACCACAGCCTCCACCAACACACCACAGCCTCCACCAACACCACCATAGTCTCCCCCAGTATCATCACAGCGTCCACCACCACCTCAATCTCCATTACCATCACTACAGCCACTACCACAACCTCAGCCCCCACCGCCATCTCAGTCGTTGACACCATCACAGCTTCCACCGCGCCGTCCGCGGAACCGCCGCTGCGACCTGGCAACGCGCCGCGCGGACATCCTGTCCCCGCTCCTCCCTCGTCTCGTCTCGTCGTCTCGTCGTCTCGTCTCGTCGTCTCGTCTCGTCGTCTCGTCTCGTCGTCTCGTCTCGTCGTCTCGTCTCGTCGTCTCGTCTCGTCGTCTCGTCTCGTCTCGTTTCCTCCGCTCCGCGCGCGCCAGGTGGCTGCTGGCTCTTGGCGGCCGCGGGCCGGAAGGGCGGGGTGAAAAGTTGGCGGGGCTCGTGCCGTGGCACTTCTAATCAGCGGGATCTCCACCGAGTGCACACATCGCCGGTACGCAAGAAAACTGCATTTTCTTATGGCAGGAGAACGGTTTGAGCATGAGAGGAGCCTTTTATTTCCAGGTTAAGGCGAAGTGCTTTATTATAAATATTAGCTGTTTGAACTACATGAAATTTTTAATTAGTAATAATTGCCTAGGAAAAAATGAAATTTTCATTATGTAGTAAAACTGGTCCAAAATTTAAGTGAAAAACAGCAGTTTTGAGAAGTGTCAATTATCTTGTGCATCGTCTATTTCTACGCATGTATTTTGGGCTAAAATATTAATTCATTCAATGATTATTGAAAGTATATTTTTTCAGTTGATTTAAAACAATATTGTTGAATTGTGTAAATGAAATTGATAACGAAATATTAAAAAGTAATAAAAGCTTTTCATAAGTTTTAACAATAATTACCTTTCAAAATAAATTGTCAACATTATCGCTTTCGTGCACGAAAGCAATTCTTTGGGAAATCAAGATATCCCTTTGAACCCTTTTCATTTTAATTGGTGTGAAGTGATGTGTCATAGTTCTTGGATAAAGTTGGACCGGTAAACAGGATTTCTTGTGACCTAAATACTAAATACTAAAATTATTTCCAGTTTTTCAAACTTTTATTAAACGAATATCTTCACCCTGAACTCAGCCTCAGTTTTGATAATCGCCATCCTACACCAGCAGCATTTGACATCTGAACTCTAAAAGAATACCAATAGGAGGCCGTTACTGAACCACAATCTTCGATATTTATCTGAGACCGTTGGTTCAAAAACCATACTGCCATCGTCGGTCAGCGTATCAGATACCAATATCATTGGTTTCATGTAAATTATACGAACTTTGGTAATCCTTCTTTTTTTATTATCGTGTCCCGTCTATCACGCTCCTCGAACACGCAATCATGCTCTATCTGATAGTTCAGAAATGATATTTTTTCATTGGCATGAACTGCGATTGTTAGTCCATCTATCGTCACACCGTGGCTTAACCAAGGCCTGCATCTCGAATTCAAACTTTCCTGCAGTTTGGAGACAAATATTTTTCCTCCTCACGAGTAAGTCACATATTCAGATAATATAAAATTGACAAAATTTAGTTATAAATAGTATATAGAAAGAAAATAAATAAAATAGTATATAAATAGTGATGAATGATATTCTGATGTGATATACGAAATATTTGCGATAAACTATGTTATATTTGATAAGATATGTATATGAGACATCGATTATGATTATAATGATATGTGAACTTAGTATTGTACGAAATAGAAACACTGTATTATGCAACACGATTAGATATGTGTATAACAGCTTGTTGCTGCTACCATTATTCAATAAATAAATAAAAGAGATTTGAAATGTATAAAATATTGAATACATAGTTAAAATAAGTGTAGAATGTGAAAATTCCAATATTATGACGCAACTACTGTTGTAAGAGATTGAGCAATAGCTGCGAAATAAATGTCGATTATGATTATAATGATATGTGAACTTAGTATTGTACAAAATAGAAACACTGTATTATGCAACACGATTAGATATGTGTATAACAGCTTGTTGCTGCTACCATTATTCAATAAATAAATAAATAAAAAGAGATTTGAAATGTATAAAATATGAATATGAATACATAGTTAAATAAGTGTAGAATTTGAAAATTCCAATATTATGACGCAACTACTGTTGTAAGAGATTGAGCAATAGCTGCGAATAAATGTCCAAGAATTCAATGTACGTACGAGTAATATTGATTTTACAATGGATTATAATAGTAGTATTAAGTTACTTCATTATTCACATTATTTATAGAATGCACTACAATTTCTCCGTAGGAAATGCAAGATGTTTAACTGTCCACAGTTCCTTTACATTTCGCAAGGCATCCAACATCAAACGTAAAAACCGTCCTAAACAATATGTTACACTTCATCTCGATTTTGGAAGGCATTTTGCTGTCTTTTCTTGAGCCTCCTAATCGAGTTCAACTTTCTGCGCTGCAACTCAGGAACACCCTCGCCCCACCCCGGCTCGTCGCCTGCCTAATCGCTGTCCGTGATCTACCCACTGCGTTGGCCCACCTACCCGCTGCGTCCACCTGTAGCGTCGTGCACATACATAGATCTGACAACAGGGCGACCGCGTCAAATAGGAGAGATGCTCAGGACCATGCGCTCGCCGACAGGATGTGACGTAGTGAGAAAGCTTAGAGTGAAAGGGCGGGTCGAGCCTATACTGCGATTTTTATAACTTCGTCCCTGACAGGAATCTGCTGTTCACGGTTTCATCCAATAGGGAGCTTGAACGTCACCATAGTGACGTCACTGTCGCGAAATATAAGCTCCCGATTGGATGGCAGCGAAACAGCTGATTCCTGTCGGGGACAAAAAACGAAAATCGCAGTATAGCTAGGGGGCTGCAACGCTCCACCGGCCCCTTTTCGCTTCAGGCAGTCGACTTGTGCAGTTCGGAGGCAGCCGCCCGGTGGGGGAGCAGACCGCGGGTGCGGAGGCTAGGGCCGGCAATGATTTTGTCGTGAGGCAGTGAGACTCGAGTGAGGAGGTGTGAAGGAATTCTGCGGTGTTTCACATGATCGGGTTCATTCGATAGTTAAGTAGAGGTGTGGTAGCCGTAGAATTTATATCACTCCTAGTTGTGGGTCCATTTACGAGGGTAATCCCAAAAGTAGGTCTCCTATTTTTTTATAAGTACAGAACTCTGTTTGTGTGGCAGTTGGCACACTGATACGAAGAGTGCTTCCCGCCCTGTGTATAAACAAGCGCACGCAACGCTGAGGCGCTCCGTCTTGGCTTGTCAGCCGTTGAGAATGGAGCTCCCGTTGGATGTTACCGCCAAGTGCGAATTGCGCGCAGTTATTCCGTTTTTGAAGACAAATGGCACTGTGCCTCAAACGGCAATTCAGAACCGGAGAAGAGGAATGTTGAGCAAGGGTGTACACGTTCTCCATGACAACGCTCGCCCACACGTCGCTCGGCAAACAGTTTGCTCTCCTTCACCAGTTTCAGTGGAACATCATCATCCACCCACCCTATAGTCCTTACTTGGCGCCCAGTGACAATCACCTGTTCCCTAAGTTGACAGAACATTTGGCCGGAAAGCGATTCAGGTCCGACGACGAGGTGATGTCGAAAATAGATAAATGTTCAAGGTGTAAACTGATTGTGGAAATAAACAGGTCTATGTACTTAGAAAACAATTGGAGACCTTACTTTTGGGTTTCCCTTCGTATTTCGTTAATTAACGATTGCACATAAGGTTTATTCGGTGGTGGATTTAATTATCAGCAATAAGTTAAGCCACTCTCGTCAGTGTATTTTTGCAACCTGCATGACGCCACACACCCAATTACCAGCCTCCTCTCCGCCACTCCTTTAGCCACCCACCGCCTCCTCCACCTCCGTGTCCAAGGCGGCCATGGCTTATTGAGCCGGTTAGGGAGGCCGTGATTAGCGTTGGCGCCCAACTGGAAGGGCGGGGATGACGCGGGTCGAGGCGGCATTGCCTCCAGCGCTCGTTGCGATGCCCCCTTCCCCTTCCCCTCATCCCACACCTCTGCCTTCTCCTCCTCATCCGTGCCTCTGCTTTCGAGGCGTGCTCTGCCCACCCGCTGGCCTCGTTTCCTACGGCACAGTTACTTTAAGGCAGTTCGTGTATAAAAGAAATAGAATGACGCCGGTTGATCCTTAAACATCATGGAATAAAGTAAGGCACTTTCGACTTCCGAGTGCGTTGGCGTACACATTTGCGAAATTACAACCGAACCTCTTCACACCGAGAGGTCTTGGGCTAGAATATCGATGTAGGCGTTTATTAGAAACCAGCTAAATAGCGTGCAATTGCGCTGTCATTTCTCCGCATGCTCTTCCCTCCAAAAGAGTGAATTTATGCTTAAACCCGTACTTAGGACCCTCGCTTGATAGGGGCCTCAAATATTTCCTTCCTCGGCTAACTTCCTCGCCCTTTGGCCCATTTCCTGCTTTCCGGCCGCCTCCCTCTCCCTGTGCAGTGCCCTCTGAGTGACGAAAGGTCGGTGAGCCTCCCCGTTGAGATCGGCGAAGTGGCATTTCGCCGGGGCACAGGGATGAGTGCCCCGCCCCGTACCAGCTCCAGGCGTTGCGTCGGGAGGAGAGAACTTGCTCATCACGGCTCCGTCCCACACCACTCCTACCCTCACTACCCCATTCATCGTCCTTCCTTCTTATAGTTGCATAATTATTCAAGATTAAAATCGGTGATTTCAAAAGGGAAAGAAGTCCTTGTTCCGTAGTTCTGAAAAAAAAAAAAGCACTTAATAACATCCACAGTTGGCATCTAGGGCATTTATGTTCCACACAAAAGTTGTAGAACTAGTCGTTATTGATTGCTTCGGATACTTTGTAACTTCAAATTTGCATCTCTGTGATATACAGAACCGTTTCTAAACCTTGGACTTATAGCCTTTATAAAATAATTATGAAATATTTAAAAACACTGTTTTAAAATTTCTTTATTTTTGAACCTACGAAACGATATAATCCTAAAATAAATATATAATGAGGTGAATTAACAGAATGTGCTATAAGGACATAAAAATACTCTTACCAAATTAATATCAGCATCTACTCATCAGTTTCAATTTGCGTCTGTGGGTTCGTCAAAACTGTCCAGCAGAAATGGAGATATTCATGTGGGATGTATTTTATTATTCTTTGAATATCTGTAATTTTCTTTCCGTTGATAGGAAGAATAGATTAGACACGAAGTTTCTTGAAAGGCAAATCTGGACGGACCCTACCTTTTGCCGACATGAACGGGTACTTGTTAACTCCCATCAATAAAGTATGTACTCACGAGCCCCGAGGTAACAAAAATATTCTCTACTATACATTAGATGCTTTACTTGGAAAGAGACACATGAGGCTAATAATGTGGACTGCCAGGACGAGCAAGATACTAGGTTGTCTGAAAATAGTTCGACTACCATGTTGCGAAGTCTGTGATGTCCTCAGCATTTAGGCGTTTCCTAGTTGGTCATACTAATTCTGTGTGAGGATCAGAAAATTGTTCTGGACTCCTTTCTCTTTTGCAGACATTAGAATCTTTAGATGCTAATAAAACACATACTTCAATCTGGACTAGTTTCGTTTTACATTGATCGAAAACTGGAAGAATAGCAAAGAAAATGTATATATATACTCATTTTGCGAAAGAAGTGGACTTATTTACCTTTTAAAATCACCAATTTACTTAAGACTACGACAATGGAAATAGTTCCGAACTGTGTCAGCAGTGTATGGTGGTGCTAATGCTAAATACCCATTAGTTATATTTGTAGGAATATAACACGTCCACCGTGATATTGCATCACGGGAATATAGATACCAGAACTCACTACAGCAACAGCGAAGAACAAATTCATTTATAGTTGTTACGTGACGTTCAGTAAATCGTACACGATAGAAGTCACGTGATTACACCCGATAATTCTGGAGGAGTATCCTTTTCCTTTATGCAACTAATGCAACAGTGTTCGCTCTTACGCAAAGGTCAAATGCGACGATAAACTGTCTCGTTTATTTACGCAATGGAAGCACGTTTGAATCTGGAATACTGCAAGGTGTTCAGTACCAAATACCTCCTTTCTACGTGGTCCGGCTGCTTCACAAACTAAACGTTAGGCGCTTAGCTTTTTGTAAATTCCAAGAACATGGCAAATTTAAACTGGAAAAGTATGGCCTCCCTCTGTATCGTAAAAATGTTTCATTTCAAATTATAAAATTTGCATTAAAGAACATTTACTACAATGTGAGACTTTATAGTAAATTGGGTAATATTATTTTTCCTTCTTGTCAGTTTCATGCAGCTACTGCGTCATTCGTGCTTGTATATCGCTATCGATAGCGTTAGCGAAAAATTAAATAATTCGATCCTTCTGCTTCTGAGAGTTTTCGTGCGACTTAGAACTCACTTTTCATTGAGAAATACTGACGTACTTCGTAATGAATAAAAATTAAAATAAATTAAATGCGTTTTTTTGAAAATTATGTTCCTTTCTAAGGAATTCTTTGGTAGGTGTGAATTGGATGTTACTTCATAATGAAACTTACACTATTTATTTATTTATTTATTTATTTAATCTTAATTTTCAAACCTAAATATTGTAATTAAATACTATTTAACGCCCTCTTTCGTCCCTTTTATCGTTGTGCCAAAAGCTAAAATTTCCCGTTTTATGATGATTTCAAAATATGATCACCTTACCTTACGTAGTTTTTTATGCGTGCCTGACCAGGCCAGCGCCGCTCATTAACTGCAGGTCGGGGAACCGTTTACATGGGTCGAGCGGTGTGAAACCCGCGCTTCCGCCGTGTTGCTGACCGCGCTGTTACAAAACGGAGACACGTCCGCGAGCAAGCGTGGTTGGCTCGTGGGCGAGTCGTTAGCCGTAATGGTTTCGTCGCCCAGATTGAATTGGTGTCGCGTGCCGTGTCCAGGACTGTTCTTGCGCAAAAAAAGTGGAAATTGTTTTGAAAGAAATGCTTCTAAAGCCAGTGGCGTATCTACGGTATGGCAGGCATGGCACGTGCCATGGGCGCCATTCACAAGGGGCGCTATTTACAGTATACCCATTGAAACAATAACAACCTTAATTTCAAGCATCCCTACAGGGCGCAAATTCTATGCTTGCCATGGGCGCCTGAATGCCTAGATACGCCTCTGCCTAAAGCACTACTCTCTAAAGTGTAACGTTTTTTTATTCCATCATTATTTTATTCGTTTGCATAATCCAGCTGGTGTACCCCATTCCACGTTACTAATATTTGTTGATTTTGCAAAATGACGATTAAATATTCATATAATGAAGTTTTTATTATCACTACAGATTCTCAACTTAGATCTTTGTCGTAAATGTTTATACATTTGCTTGGTAGAAAATATATTTTGCATTTTTTGTTCCGTAAATATCTATTACGTATTAGTGATTATTATCTCTAACATCGGTATTGAATATCCAAGATAAAAAGTGGGATAGCACGTAGGGAGAATCTGTCACATTTTTATCCCGTGCATCGTTAAGCTATATCTTCCCTTTTTAGTAATTTGATATGTTTTCGTGTTGCTCAGTAGAAACAGTAACAAGAAGGAAATTAAATTATGTATTATGCTGCATTGGGCATAATTGGTAATCAATAATTAAAAATCTAGTTCTTAACTGTTTACATTCTTTGGAATCTCCTCTATTACAACTTGAATTATTCTTCTACGCCATCGGCGTTGTATACGCCATATTATATAGTAGTTTTCGAGTGGATATGACAAGTGGACAGTTGAAGCAAGTCCTAATAACATCGTTTTTGAAGTACATTAATGGAACGTCCCGTTCAATATTCATTCTCCTCACATTTTACAATTCACACTTCGTCTTCAATCTTTAGCTAGTAATGCTTAAAACGAGTACAAAAAATCCTTCCTAGTTCAGAGTCGGAAGTAGAGGCATTGATACAAAATAAATAAAAACAATTCTTTCCGCGAGAAAATAAGAGATTCGCGTAAAAATTTCGTATTACATCTACGAGAAACGGAAACGAACTGAGAATGAGTGGCTCGTGCACTTCCTAAGAAGTGACAAACGAAAGAAAACCTTTGTTCAGTTTAGTTATCTTCTTTCAAATAACGATCGAATTTCGAAGCAACGAAGTTAACGAACCAAGAGACGAAACCACACCAGTCGTAAACAAAATTATATCCCGTATCTGCTCTGTGGTTTTGCAGCGTTGGACCACATCGTGGGCAAAATCCGAGTAAATCAGAATGGAGCGCACTAACCATGTACCGTTATTTGCGAGAGGTTAAAAGCGTTTACGCGCGACAGAGCACGTAGTACCGGAGTCTCGCCGAAACCGGGTCAGCGGACTGGTCC